>LKTO01000040.1:0-183420 GCA_001399465.1 Hymenoscyphus scutula | reverse complement strand
TTATATATATTAGTATACTATATACTTTTCTACTTCTCTACTACTTTATAGTATAATTAGTTAACTATAATATATAAATTTAATTAAAACTACTTTTAATCTAATAAGCTAGATATATCTATATCTATCTAATTAGTTTATATATTATAACTAGCGTTTCTATAAGTACTATAGCGCCTACTAGTTAATTTTCTCTCTCTCTAACTACTACTATTTTTATATATATTATATCGAATCTACTTATCTATACTCTTCTATACTAAAATACTCTATATATCCTCTATAGTAAGTATAGTACCTTAATAAATACAAGTCTTTCTAGCTCTATAACGCTTACTAAGAGCTTTATTTACTACTTAAAGTATATATACCTTAGCGGTTAAAAGAGTTACTTTATAAGCTAATTACTCTATATCTTTTACTAATATAATAACTATCTAGAAAATAGATATTAGTAGGCTTTCTTAGTAACTAGTAATTCGATC
Organism: Hymenoscyphus scutula; assembly: GCA_001399465.1. Lineage (NCBI taxonomy): Eukaryota > Fungi > Ascomycota > Leotiomycetes > Helotiales > Helotiaceae > Hymenoscyphus > Hymenoscyphus scutula. The sequence goes on along the minus strand of LKTO01000040.1, from coordinate 182,935 downwards.
CTTAATAAGAGTTATTTATAAAAGAGCTTTAGTAGAGTTATAAGAAGTTTAAGAGACCTAAGAGTTAGCGTCTATAGAGAGAGGCCTAGTAGAGATTAGTATCTATAACTTTATATTAAGCTTTAAAATTATAGTTAATAGATTAAAAGATACTAAGCTAGCCTTATAAAATCTAGCTTAAGCGTTTTAGACTATTATTAATTATATATATACTACTTTAAAGACGAGAAAAAACTCGACCTTTATAATATAGTTAATATAAGCTTTAATAAAAGTCTTAATTTATCGACTATATACTTATTTTAAGGTAATAAAGTAGTATCTAATATTAAGTAGCTAGGTTAAATAAGAAGAGTAAGAAGGTAGTCTAAGAGTAATAATATTATATATCTTATAGTACTTTTAGAATTTAGCTAATTTATAACTCTTATATCTATTAAGAATAAGTATTCGATATAGACTCTTTACTTAAGTAGAAGTATACTTATCGAACTACTTAAGCTATTCTAGATCTATCTTATTATTTATCTAGCTATTACTTATTAGTTTAATAACCTAGTTATATAGAAGGCTACTCTTAGTATACTAATTCGTAAGATAATTCTTCTCTTAAACTACTAAAAATAAAAGAATACTTCTATCTTTACTATTAATATAAGTAATTATAGTAGTCTATTCTCGATTATCTAGCTAAACTATCTTATCTCTACTATATTAATCTATATATATAATAACTATAGAAGAAGCGATTATATCTATTATAAAGCTAGTCTCGTCGAAATTCTAAAAATCGTAGTCTAGAATATTATATTTTACTCTTATATTCTCTACTAGTCGAAACTATATACTAATAAGCTTAGAATCTTTATATAAGACTCTTTAGAAGTTATAAACGCGATTAAAACACGTCTTTAATACTAGTTATTATTATATAAATCGATATATCTAGAGCTTCTTAATATATCTTCCTCTCTATAATTTAAGAATATAATTCGCTATATCTTTAATACTAGTAAGCTAGAGTATAAACTCTCTTATATCTAAATTAAGTATATATTAAATAATAATATCCTTCTCTAACTTAGTTAATTTAAGTGATTTAGACTAGTAGTTACTATAAGAAGATATACTATTTATTTAATTATAGAGTATACTTTCGATAATATTATAAAGTTTTATAGTATATCTATAACTTAATTTTTTTTTAGATTAAATAGCTTCTATTACTATATTAATTTATACTTCTTAATCTTAAATTCGTATTATTATTATAGAGAAAACGTTTATTAGAGTAATAAGGTAGGAAAATAGAGAAAAGTGCGCGGTATACTAATATACGCGGCGTACTAATAAACTATATTATATATTATTCTAGAATATCTATAGACTTAAAATAATCTCTAGACTCTAAAATTAGCTTAGCTTTAGGCCTTTAGGTCCCTATATCGGTGGAGTCTGGTCTCGTATCTTTAGGCATCGTAGTAGTAGTATAATTCAAGTAAATAGGCAAAATAAGAGAGGTTTGTTTACTAAGTCGCGCTTAAGAGTTTTAGTGTTCCTGTGGTATGCCTCAGGCCGCCATCGGGGACGCACAACGTCCACTGCCGCACCTGATGGGATAATACTTTACCCTGTAACATCGCCTGATTCTTGTAGTTCTTACCCGCCGCCACCAATAAACACAAGCAGAAACATGACTATCGGCCCAAGATGAATCAAATGTTATCAACCTTTCTCGTTACCCCTTCAACCAAACGTCCATCGACAAGGACAAAATTTACCCGCAGGCCTCATATAAAAAGCAAAAATGGATGTATTACATGCAAGTGAGTTCCGTTTAGAATTGAATTGATAAAATTTTCGTTGTTAATGCTTCAAGAACTCGACGTATCAAATGCGATGAATCAAGACCTGTTTGCCAAAGATGTCAGAACGGAGGCTTCCAGTGCGAAGGCAAAGGATATGAGAAGGATTCGTCAACGTCCGGAGTGACAAAGAGAAACCGAACTTTGCAGCCTTCCCCCGCAAATGCTCAAGTAACCATCTCGCGCAAGCGTGAAGAGTCGTCATACCTTCAACGCCCAATTCTCCCACCTGGACAGTCGAACCGTGACCGAATATCCCTCCATTATTTTCAAAATATGACACTTCAACGACCCCCACTTCAGGATTTAGCTGCTCAAGGCCCTTTTTACTCAGATTTTGATCGCCTGACCCTACAGCTGGTTGCTTATGAACCTGAATACCACAATCCTGTATGGCACTCATTATGCGCCGTTGCCTCTTTTTCGTTCTCATTTGTACAAGAAGAGACTAGCCGATCGCCTTTTCACTATCAGCCGAACACTCTGCAACATTACAACCAGAGCATCCATCTTTTAAAGAATTACGCCTCATCTGACAACCACACGGTCGTAGTGATACTCGTGTCTTGCTACCTGTTTTGCCACCTCGAAGTTCTTCTGCGAAATGTTCCCAGCGCTATAAACCACATACAAGCGGGAATAGCCATTCTTCGAGTTAACAAAAGAAAGCTCTCATCGACCTATACCATTTTTGCCAACCTTTTCTATAGTATAATACTATGGGGATACATTGATGGAAGGATCGCTTCTCCATGTGGAGTCAAGAATGAATACTATGCCTACCTGCCAGATATGGAATCATTCGGCGGCCTGCCAGAAGCAGAGGCATCTCTGTGGGAAACCATAAGTACAGGGTTAGAATACGCAAGGGCTTTTGAGGAACTCAAAGTCAAGGATAACGCCCCCAGGAACATAGAAGAAAAGGCCAAGAGACATGGCCGAATCTTGATCACCAAGCTAAAAGTCTGGTCAGAAAACTTTAATGATTTACTTTCTGATCCTCGCATGTCCAACACGACCTTCATGGATACAGAAACGGTGGCCTGGCTCAATCTCAGAAGAAAGCTCTTCCGGATTTGGTTGCCACAGCGACTTAGTATCGGAGAAATAAGTTACGATACCTTCGTCGACGAATTTGAAGAATGTCTTGATATGTCCCAAAAGATTTACCACGCGATGGGTGGAAACGGACTGGAGCATGTGCATCGAGCACTCATGCGAGAACACTACATGCAAATCTACATGATTTCCATTAAATGCCGAAATCCTACCATCCGACAACGTGCCCTCGAGCACTCAAGTAAGCATCTCTTTAGTAGTGCTATGTGGCATTGGAAACTCATACTCCTCTTGGCGGAAAGGGTTATAGAGATTGAAAAGGAGGAATTGAGTACACTTCACGACTCTAGGGGTGAAACAGTTCCCGAAGAGCGTTCAAGAATTCACGATATCAACAATGTCACGACTGGAAAGCAAGATAGTGAATTGGTGGTATTTCAATTCAGGAGGAAGGTGGATGGAAAGTGGCAGCATCGAGAGGAGACGATTACTACGAATGCTAACAAGGTTCCTGGGAAGGGACTATGGGTCAATACTTAGACGAATTTGAAGACGGGACAAGGTTGTACTAGTATGAAAGGTAGGTAGACGATGGATTGAAGTTGTCGGACAATTTGGTATGGATACCGTGTAAACTTTAGCAACCAAACTGCCTTAATACGATTTTCATCACTCAAATAATGCTACATCAACAAATTTTTTTCCTGACTTCTGATTCACACTCTAACGACTGAAATTTACTAATACAAGCCCTTTCTCTCCCTACTTCTATTTCAGTCCGACTGAGATACTTCCGTGGAACTGGGGACTTAATTTTGAGCTTGCCTACAGAAGGATTGGGGACTGATAACGCACTAATGATGCTGGAGGAAGAAATACAACTTATCCAACGAAATGGCTTAAACGCTAGAAGTGCCACTGACTTTCACTCAACAAACTTACCTTCTGTCGTGGATTTAGGGGAAGGAAGTAGATTAAGCGAGATATACCAGTTTGAAAAGTGTAAGAAGACGATGTCATAGAAGAGGGAAACACAATACAAAATCAATTCAAACGAAAATTCGTGTAAAGTCGTGGCTGCCCAGACAATATCTGGGCCTTGTGAAAAAATAAGCTGAAATGCCTATACCCGTTTGATTACTGTACTCAACACCTACAGGGCATTGACCAGTCTCATATATCCACCTGAACCTATTTGTTCTGATCATAATCTAGAGCAGCTTGCAATTTCAAAAGATAAGCAACCCATGCACCCCCAAGAACCGAAAGCTCGTGTCTCAAAAGGCTCCATGCTCCAGTATAGTTTATGTACAGCGAATCAAGGCCCCTCCATATGTCTTTATTCAAGAGCACTCGCCTCAGAGTTGCCAGCTGTTGCCACGTATAAGAGTAACGCAAGCAGATGCGATGTAGAAATATCTGCATATTCTCCTCTTCAGCTTCCTCTATAAAATTGATCTATCTCTGAAGCCTCACCTACAATTTGTTGGTTCTTTCCTCGTCTCATCTGCCCCACCTGCCACATTGGGACTGAGCTGATGTCAGAACTTACGTGAACCCTGAACTAAAACAACGTCATGTTAGCAGGCAACGAAGTTCCAGAACGGTATTAACGAGAGTGAAACATAAAGTTTCAGACTTCGTAATATGATAAACCTGAATTCGATGGTGACAATCGATCGATGTAATATAATTATTAGGATCCTTTTGGCATGGACTAAATGGCTCGATTATGTTTTCAGAAGTAGCGTAACAAACAAAAACTGCACTACTTTTTCTGAAAGACAAAATAATAGGCAGCTAAGCTTATCACTCAAGAAAATCAAGCAGCTTACGAGTCTTGACGTAAATTAGCCAGCCGCTAAACTCCTCATTGACAAAAACAAGGCAGGCCATGATGTGTACGATGCCTGTAATGGCATGCTGTAAAAGTGGAGACTGATTCTTTATCGCTCCTTAAAACTTCTGACAAAGAACTCTAACGTTTTGAGAATCTTTAATTTTTTACATATCTCAAGTATGGCTGACCATGATTACTACTCAGGTAGCGAGAATAATCCGAATTGCCTAGAATCAAGCGCGCTCCTTTCGACTGCCACAAGCGACCACGATGGGGACGACTCGTCCTCCAACAACCATTCCGACAGTTCCTCATACTTTGTCTCAAGTCTCACCACTCGCCAAAAATTGAAGAGAATTTGGGAAATATGGAAGATCCCTGCCCTCTGCTTCACCTTCGCACTGCTTGTAGATGGCGGAGACACGCTCCGCGCGACGCCCAAAACACGACTGCTGGAATCAATTATTTGCAATCGATACTTTGCTGAGCAGACACTCGATAAGGGCAGTCTTCGGATCTCACTCTATGAACACTGGCTTCCGATCCCAGAGGAGAATTGCAAGGTCGCTCCTGTGCAGGCTGAGCTAGTGAGTATGAAGGCTTGGTTGGCAGTCGGAGAGAGTGTTTTAGGTGCGTTGTATACGGATTCAATTCCAGACCGAGAGTCCTTCCTAGCCTGCACATAATTTCTCATCCCATCGACCTAGCTCTGATATTCGCCGTCCCTTTTGCGTCTCTGGCGACAAAACGAGGCCGTAACTTCGTCATAATGCTCGGAGTGTGTGGCCAGATCCTCGCGGAGCTTTTGATAGTACTTGTTTGCTACTTCAATCCCGCCCTTCCGTTAAATCTCATTTATTTCTCGATTGTACTCAAATCTCTTGGCGGCGGCAACATGGTAGTATCAGCCATGGTATATGCGATTCTTTCCGATGTCATGGCACCTGAAACGAGAGGTAGAGCTTTCTTCTATCTAGGAGGCATGTCACTTATTGTAGAGATGATAATGCCGGTTTTAGGGTCTGCCATGATGGAGAGATGGACTGCATTTGTTCCAGTAACTGTTGCGTTCCCCTTTGAGCCGTGCTCGCTTATTGTGTTGGCTTTCATTCCACATACAGCTAAGCATCCAGAAGAAGCCCCCTTACTCGACGATTTCGTCTCTGCTGAAGACGACAACGAGAACGCCAATGACAGGGAGAGTGAAGTCATCAACACCTTCAGTGGTCTCAGGATGTTAATTTCGAGTATTTTTGCGCCCCTAATCATCACATGGACATTGGTTGGCAGAAACCGCAATATCCTTCTGGTTAATCTTTCATTTATGGTAACAACACTAGGACGTGAAACTCAGAATTTTCTCGTACAATATTGCTCAAAAAGATTCGGGTGGAAACTCGCCAAGGCAAGTCTTCTTTTCTATTCTTAGGTGTGCAGTATAAGTAGTGTTGTGCCTACCTAACGATGAAACTAGGCAAACTATCTCATATCTTTCCGGGCATTTGTTAGCCTCGCTCTTCTTACTGTTATACTGCCAACCATTAGCAGTTTTCTTACCAAATCTCGGGGTATGGCGGCGATAGAAGTGGACTTATGGATCGCTCGCGTGAGTAGCATCTTCGCTGTTGTGGGTCCGGTCATGATAGGACTTTCACCATCTGCAGAACTTATGATCCTTGGTAAGCTGTTGACACTTGCTGTTCTATGAAAACCTAACTCTAACTGGTTTATCTAGCACTCGGTCTCTTCACACTCTCGTTTGGTTTTCGAGCATCAATTCAGTCCTACGCAACTTCTTTGGTTAAGCCCGAGGAAGTAGCGTTATTGTATTCTGCGCTAGCTTGTATGAGCAGCGCCGGAACGCTGATTGCATCACCTCTCATCGCAGCGACTTATCGTCTTGGGTTGAATATTGGAGGAGCAGGAATTGGTTTGCCATTTTTGGTGGCCGGGGGATGCTATACCGTTGCTGCGATTGGTGCTTGGGGTGCTCGACTAGACACGAGCACAAACAAATGATCATACGAGTATGATATGTGGGTTGGAGTATATCAATGGTTACTTTTGAGTTGGAGGGATGTCGATACCACCAATTGTAGAAAGCTAGAAGCCAATACATATTTCCAGCTGCTCACGATTCTCACAGCTCGGGTGATTGTATCTTTTCCTCACATTCGTCTCAACGATTGCGTTCCGGGAAGGTGGACCTCAGTACATTAACATTTCAATTTCGTGTAAGTTTATATGACAGGGCAAACAAGGTAGAGATAAATTGGGCTCATCAGAATAATCTTCTGTGGACGAAGGCTCTAAGGTGGAGAAAAAAACGTCGATTCAAGGCACCCCGGCTTCTACCTTGATATAACTACAACCACTAAATAAAAAGTTATAAGACTGTATAAATTCCATTAAGGTGCCTGTAAGGATCGGTTGAATTTTTATTATCTTTTTACGACTTCTTTTGGTCGTGTAGTACGCTGCGATAGTGTGAATAGTAGACTCTTAGTCAGTGTGTCCAATTTGTATAGTTCTTACGAAAACTAACTAACTAGTTTTGTCGTTTTTTGCTCAGTTTTAAAGTATATCCAAAACTACTGGTTAGTTCAGTTTTATAGAGTAAAATTGCGCAGTTTAGAACTAAAACTAAGATAAGGAAACACCTTTAGGAAATAGTGAAACAAGGGCAAAATCGGAGGTAATCTAAAAAAGGTGGGTCGAAATTTTACTTAACCCCGAGACATTTCAGCTTTTCAGTCTCTTTTTCTACAGTTTTAAAAACTATCGTAGTTTCCTCAGTTCAGTTCTTCCCTTAACAACTATAGTTCTGCTTAAGGAGCAAGAACTGTAGTTAGTTTTGTATTTCAAGAACTGGCTCAAAACTATGATAGTTGAACTATTGGAAACACTGCTCTTAGTAGGGTGGCTGTGCCTCAAATCGTCGTGTTTTTTCTCCCCCTTAAATTCTCAGCAAATCATTTTCAATTGAATTGCGGGGTATAGCTGAACTTAATCCTTGTTATACGTTGTTGAGGTGCCACCCGCTCCGCTGTTCCCATTAGATGGATCTCTTTTCAATAATTCCTGGATTTTGGTAACCATTTCTTTGGAGGTTGGAATAAAGAAAGATTGGATTTTACCACCGCCTGTGTTGTAACCTTATGGTGTACCTGGTAAGGTAACTTCTTGGTCAATCTTACGTGTTTCAGAGAGAATCCAGAACCACACAACTGGAACCTACCTATGAGATCGCATTGACCTAGAATAAGCTTCCGAAATATCCTTAAAAAGACGGCAGTAATTTAAGCGGAGTAGTTACGCCCGTAAGTTGTTCTGTAGGAAATCAGGGCTACTTACGCATAAAAATATCGGTTACATACTCTCAAGTATAGTGTAGTAATCTACACAGAGAAGCCAAAGCATCTCCAGCTGACATGATGCTTTAGTGGCTTGGCAGTTTTGTGGAAGTCAGAGTCTGAGGTTATTCCAGGAATACTTGTAACCACACCAAACCAAAGAAAACCCGCCGTCCGTCTGCCGATCCCAGTGGTGCACTTCAGCCTCATGGTGAGATAATGAGATTATTGATCCCACAGTGCCACCCCTAAGCATTACACAATGCGGCGCATACGAAGGCACCAATTATGCAAGAGGCTGAGCTGTTATTAGTTTCTTCCGAAGCGAGCATCGCCCCCAATTGCTTGCTGCTTCCGTACCCAAATTTACTCTTCCCATTCCTACACTGAACATCTTGTTTCTTTCTCTTTCACACTGTTATTTTTATCATATTGGAAGTTTCCACTGCCCACCAAACATAATCTGTTCAGCAAGCAACAAAATACGAGTAATTGCGTGATGGCGTCGTCCTCAACCCCGCAACCTTCAGCAGATTCAAAATACCTGTATCAACAGCAACAAACCTCCCTTTCTACAGCACCTGATACCCAATTCGATGCCTCTCAAGTTCCTGTTGACGGGAGCAATCCTTTCAAATCACCTACGATATCAACCCCCTCACAAATACGACCGTATGTTGCATAGCATACCTTTGTGATTCGGCTTTTTGCTGATTCCAATCCAGAGACCATGATCCCACTTTAGCGACTTCATCAACTTTACCTCCCCAATACGCACCACCAACCGTTGCTCAATACCCCCCCTCCCCGCCTCCAACGGAGCCTTCAACACAATCCAATTACTACCCAGAATCAATTCAGGGTTCCCTCCAGGCACCAGGTTGGACCAAATTCCGCATTGCTACCAAAAAAGAATCGCTATCGTCCGGATTTCCCTATGATGAACGATTGCATAGTTTACGGGTGTCGAACGAGGAATGGTTCCAATTCAGCAGCGAGATGGTCAAGGCCTCAAAACTTACACTCAAAGAAGACTGGGGATCTTGGACGACAGGCATCACAACCGGAACTCTGAGTAGTCCTCTGCTCCTTGTCTTTGCTCCATCCGTGGGAATATGGGCAGGAAGGAAGGTACACAAAAAGGCAGTCGAAAGCAAAGTTAGCGAGAGATTGTCTGGCGACGGGGAACTAAGAACCATCCTTCGAAATTGGAACAGGAACCATTTCCTAAACAAGGGGTTCCAGGCATGGCTAGAGCTACCAGAGAACGAGAAGAAGGGCACCAACAAATTTCAAATCTTGATTTGTCCAAGCGACGGTACTGATATGCCTTCCAAGCAAACCCCACGATCGATCCTTCCTGGCTTCGTGGAGGCTGATAGTTCCCAGGTTTCGACTACTGAGCTACCTGGCGATATGATACCACGTCGTCCTGTACCGCCGCCCTCTCGTGGGCGGAGTTCAGAAATCAAGTCGGCACCTTTTGCTTCCCACGGCCCCTATACAGATAGTAAGGTGGGGGAGATTAAACACGAGCTGGAATAATTGAGTCTTGTCGGATTTTCTTTTCTTTTTCTCTTTGTTTTGGAGTTTGGATCAGAGATACCACGGGGGCCGAGTTTGAGAGGTTTACCTAGACAAGGGGAAGGGGTTCCATGGTGGTTGACTAGAAAAAATCGAAAAGGGGAGAAGGGCTTGCGTTAGTGCTAGTGCCAAATTCGGTCAGAAATGAACAGGAGGAAGTAGTTTATAGTTCGAATTGGCTTGATTTTAATCAACATTTAACATGAAAAAAAGGAAGACTTGAGGAGTGACAGTAAAAGCCATTTTAAACTCATCCCCTTCCTTACTAAAGTTACCCCCGGAATGTTTAAGGCCTCAGGCTTCAAAGGCCGCCAGAAAATAATTCGCCGGGACCTGAGCTCGAGAGACAGCTCCAGTTTCCAGCGAACATACAGCCCTCACAATTCCCCGAATCCATACCTCCAAATCCTCAAATACCGCTGGCACAGAGGAAACTGCGGTTGGGTCTCAATTGGCGCTCGTCGCCCACAATGAACACCATCATGGCGCCCCTTCGCGCTCCTCGCCATCAATGCCTCTCCCAACTCCGAACATTCACAAGCACCAGCACATTATTAGCAAAGTCCACAAAACAAAGACTAGCCTTCGAACATGCCGACGTCCCTCCATATCCATACGGACCCTCCCAAATCTACAAACAATCGAATTTCGGCCTCTACGGTATGGCCAAGATCCGGTATGGAAACATCGTGTCGAAAAAGAACGAGATCAAGACGAGGCGGCATTGGCGTCCCAATGTACACTTCAAACGGCTGTATAGTGATAGTCTGGAGACGAAGATTCGAATCCGTGTTACGCCGAGGGTTCTGAGGACGATTGATAAGTGTGGGGGCTTGGATGAATATTTATTGGGCGAGAAGCCACGGAGGATCAAGGAGTTGGGGATGGGTGGGTGGAAGTTGAGGTGGATGATTATGAATACGGATAAGGTCAAGGAGAGGTTCAGGGTGCAGAGGGAGAAGCTGGGATTACCGCCCCTTGAGTTCTCGGAGACTGAGGAGGCAGCGAGGTTAAGAGCTTTGGAGAGTATTGATGCTGAGTTGGCTCAGGATGGGGAGTTTGACATTGGCGGGGAAGAGTTGGAGGCTGCGCTGAAAGAGGGAGCTGAGGGGGAACACGAGGAGGGATTCATGGACGAAAATCCAGCGGGTAATGCAAAAGTTGTATGATATGGGGAAGGACTGTATATTTCACTGTATCAACAATGTTTCCAATGGAAGATGTATATTCTCAGCTGTGTTTCCACACAAGCGCACTCGAAGAATCTTCAATAATACTGGAGTCCGCTCAAATTTGGTCAAGTGGCTCTTCATGGTGTTCTGGATATCCTTTTACATCCATTGTCAACAAGCCCCAGAGTTAGCACTCCAATTCCCAGTGCCAGCCCCAGATTCCGCAAAGGAAGTCTATCAACCTAAATAGTTTGAAGGAAACCAGGAGTATTTACTTCCACTCTCCACATCCAGACGAAACCTTCTTTTCTCAATGTACAATCTTGGCCAGTATATTTGTGTCTCAAGTATATCCTCTGAGTTATTATTGGCATATTAATATCTCAATTGTATCACTGGAGGAGTTTGTTTCTATGTCACGTTCCTCTGTCAACCTGCTAGGAAAAGCTGTTTCTCCAACTGAGGGTTCATATTCCATGGTACGAGATTTGCCCATTTTTCAGTCGAACTTCAAGTTGCTGAGGAGATCCTTCCCATCTGAATTCTTCGAAGGATATACTATGTGACTGCTTCCAGAAAGCCTCATCAGTCCTGACAGGCATCTTAGTCTTCGTCGGTTATACATGAGAAAGTCTTCTCTCAAAGGAGTACTAAGGATCTCAGTATGACCTGTTGATTCCTTACTTTATAGACGATATAGACGAAAAGTCCTGGAAAGCGCAGCTGATTTTCTGACAAGAACAACCTGCTTGACACTACAGATCTTCAAAATCAGGAAACTTCAAAGAATTTTCCATATTTTTTTTCAAGTTAAAACTGATAAGTTATAACCGGTGAGTGAAAGAAACCCAGGAGAGATATATAGCGAATCAAAGAGAATACTTTGGGGGAAAAACAGGAATAGAAGACTCGCCCATTTTACGTATAAAAAGGGAAGTCGTCCATATTACTTGTGTAGGTAGGTAGGTAGGTATCGTGGGTGCGGCACAGGATTGGAAGCTTTGGGACAGCCTCGCCCCGCAGCCTTCCATCCAGGTACAAGTAAAGTACATGTACCTACCTAGGCATTATCAACTCCTCCACAGAAGCAAAGCAACCCATCCGACATATCACGATGAAGATCTCCAACGCAACTGTATCTGGCCGAAGGGCACCTTCGTACGATGAATTTGTCAACCGAGAGTTCCTTCGCTTCGTGCAGGATGAGGGAGGGGCCTTTGAGTACGCGAAGGAGTGCAACTCGACCAGATTGAAAGTCGACCTGATGGAATTAGCATCATGGGACAACTGGGCTCCTGACGCTTCGAGGATCGCCAGTCGAGCGCAACAAAGTCAGTGGCGGAGCACAGCAACGTTTCATTCCTTCGGGCAGCTTCCGCCAGAGCTTCGGGCTGATATATGGGACTACGCCATGGCTCCCCACCTCGAAGCCAAAGTCCACTGCCTTCGCGAGCGAAATGGGAAATGGATCTCGAACCAGCCTCCAAACCATTACCTTCGCGTATGCCGCGAGTCCCGTTCTGTCTGCTTGCAGCAGCCCGTGGTGATTGCCTTCCAGACGTACTTCAACCCTGAAATCGACATAGCCTATATCCCTTATCTCGAAAAGAAGGCCTTAGATAAACGCTCGGATTCAAGGGCCAGTGCAGGCTCCGATGCAAGAGCAGTCGCAGACGAAGAGGAAGTTGCTGGTGGAGACGACGACGAAATGGCAGGAGCAGTCCCAGTGGCTGAAGAGGCTGAGGCAGCTAACAGGGTCGACGAAGTAGAAGATTTTGACATTGAAAGGGAACCCGACGAATACTCAGACGAAGGAGACACCGACGAAGAAGAGGACGATATCGAAGAAAACTCCTTTCGCAGATTCATCTACAGCGACGATGCAAAACACATTCATACCCTCGCCCTGAGGAAACACCTCCTCTGTGAGATACCATTGGAAGGACATATATCGCAGAATCATGTCGAGATGAGGGACGCGATGCCAAATTGGAAGCAGACAGTGGGTGTTTTCGATGATATCGCGAGACTTGATGACGCTTTCCGGAATCTTGATATTTGCTTTCGAGACCTCTCAGTCAAACAGAAGAAGGCACGAGCAGAGAGGAGCTATGCTCGAGCTTATGTGAGAACCATCAACAAAATGATTTCGAATTGGGAGATAGAACCAATGAGTTATCGGTGGGTTGTGCCCGATCTTATCATGGAACAAGAAAAGTATAGGTATCGCAGCCTTGGTTACATACCTCTGGGAAGCTAGGTCGGGGTGTACTTTGACTGTACTCAGAGGGCCAAAATTGGAATGAGAACTGTGTTACCGAACAATTTGAAGCTTCTTGCCAATACTAATTACTTGAATTTTCTTCATGCTGGCTAATAAAATTTAAGTTGTAGTCCTCACATTTGCAAGTAATGTCCCTTTAACATAAATGTTTTGGAACAAGCCAAGTTCAAAAATAGTACGAAAGTATTGAAAACTTCAAATAGTAGATTTGTTTTTTGTTTAGTATGACTATTTATTACCTCCAACGAAATACCCTTGCTCTCGAAGATCAAAAGTAAGTTTTCGTTATGTAAGTGGACATATTTCACTTGGTGTATTATAGTCTACCTCAATTCTATAACACCATTATTCGGGTTTGCAAAACCTTCGTCTTTTTCCTATTGTCTTCTTTATCATCTAACTTCATTGTATTATGGTTATGTTTGACCCAGGTTCGCCATTGCAGCCATTCTACCACGCCGCGCTGCACATTTTATTTGACTGTGGTGGACCTGCCTCCTCTTGGGACGTCTTCTGTGGATACAATTTAAAGTATATCACTGCCGCACACCTCCCGCAGATCTTTATCTTTAAACCGCAGAGCCTATATTTTCAAGTACTTGCTTGGCCTTCTCCCTAGTCGGCGGAAATTCTGCTTATTGCAGTTAGGGAGAAAGGAGTTGTGCCCTCAAAAGATCATCTAGAGGATTATGTGAAGCTCAGGGGTATTGGGAGGTGGGAAATGAGGGGACGAGTGGAGGACGTGGGGGTGTGGGGGAGGCTTCTTTTTAGAAAAGGACGATTAATACTTGGGAAATTGTCATAGTTTGATATATAATTTTTGTTTTGAGGAGCTACGCGTAAATAGAAAGGCATTGCTATGAAAGGGGTGAGAATGAGTAGGAAGCAAAGCTGTTGACCTACTTTCGAGATCTATTTCGTTCTAAAGAAGGAGGTAGAACTGACTCAACCCTGCTCTAACTCACTGCCGCTATCCTTGCTCCTCCACCACCTCCCCAACCAAATCTTTCACAGGAAAACTTACATCATCCTGTGATATCACACCAGCTTTGCCGGCAACAATCATCACGGCAAGAACTCCGTCAAAAGACTGGAGATAACGAGTCGCTTTGACTCCATCTTCACCCCAAGTTTCAATGAGTTCGGCTCTATGTAAGGACATATAGCGTCGTAAACTTACGTTGTTGAAAGTGCGTCGTTGTTCGAGGCCACGACGGGCTATTTCTGCGTGCATGTATTCTGCTATCCATGTCCATGTTACTCCTTCTTGTCGAGTGCGGGCGGGGGACTGTGACATCAGCAAGGCCTTCTCGAAATCGTTCCAAGGGAGTCCTCGTCTGGGCATTTTTGCGTTATGTTGGTTCTGAGAAAATGGGGTTGGGAAGTTGGAGACAATGAAGGAGATGGGTTTATGGATATTTATATCAAGCTTGTTGGTTTCGTTATGTTGACTAGAACGGTGGAGCTTGAGCCTCGAGTTGCTTAGCGAGGTTTCGGGTGAACAAAGGAGCGGAAAAGAAAACAATTGAATTGTATACTCCGGAGGCACTGATATACCGCACCTTACAGTCAGCGAAAGATCACTGGGGAAAGCACTCCATAATCGTTGGTGAGTCGCGACATCGAATTCCACGACATTCAGGGAAATCAAATTCCGTCTAGTAGGTTCGGTTAGCATTCGAGAAATTAAGGCGTGGATCAACGGATCAGTTTACGCGACCGCCATCCTCGCGCGCCCCATGGTCTGGCTAACCGTTCCCGATTGTCAGACATGTAGTTTCGAATAACTGTAGAAGTAGCTCACGATGGTGCCGAAGGAAGCGATATCGTCGATTACAGTTCTCACAAGCGCACTTACCCAGGCCCAATTTAGAGGGGTTTATCTTTAGTTGTCAGGCAAGTAAATCATGGGATAACAACTCATAAAAAAGGCGTGCTCAAGTAATTCAATTCGCCAGTGTAATAGTAAAGAAATTTTAATGTTGCTGCTGTTAAGTACAGGGGGTGACAACGTTCTTGCTTCAAACAGCGTTCTTACAATAGTTATGCAGAGAGAATCTAAGAGAATTCAAGGTTTAGATGAATAATACTATCGTTCCTACAGTTATAACAGAACACCAGGAGTTTCATTTTTTCGGTTTCTTTATCATAACTTCACCTCATATACCAATTCAAGTAATAAAGAAAACGGGGCGCAGCAAGTTCTCCAACTCTCGCTTAGATCTATATCTAGTCAGTAGAGTTACTTCTCGAATTTCGATAAGCCCTTCCCTTCTTCCGTGTTTCTACAGCAACGCACCATTACTTAAAGTTGTACACACAGTGGGATGTATAATTCTTACGAAAATTAACCAACTATGCGGCCGTATATAATTGGTTTTAAGTTTTTTTAATATAGTTTTAAAAAGTATAGAGAAATTCAGTTGTATATAATAAAACTGGTAATTTTTATTTTAGAACTAAAACTACGCTGATATAGTATAATATTCTTTCGAAAACATCTCTTGGAAAGGGTAGTAGAACAGGGTAAAAATAAGGGTAACCTAAAAAGGTGGGTTGAAATATTACTTCAACCCGAGACATTTCTTAGATAAGGCTTCTTTTTTATAGTCTTTGTAAACCATCGAAGTTTCCCCGGTTACGTTATTTTGAATTGCAACTAATAGTTCTGCTTAAGGAGCAGGAGCTATAAGTTTGGTTTTTGTTTCACGATCTGGCTCAAAACTATGATTGTTGAACTATTCCCACACTAAAGTCACAGTAGGTATATTAATATACCACCACGCTACATGTTCGGAATCAGTAATTGTGAATAGATCAAAGTCCAAGGACAATCTTCAGCCTAAGAAATCAACAAACGAAATTCAAATAACAAAGCGGAAACTATATTTTATAGCTATGAATAATGTGATTGTTATGAATACAATTAGTATGATATCTCTTTGTAACATTACGAAGTCGCTTTGTCTCGAATGAAAATCTTTTGTACTACGAAAAATACATTTGAGAAAAACGCAAGCGAGGATGTAGGTATGAACAAGTGTATTATTACCATTGTTCTAACACAATCCCTGAGATTTATCATCGTGTAACTTTTAGACTGTAGACAGGATAGCTGAAGTACAAGTAAGCGAAGACTACCCACACTCACTTCAATTGCCTAGGACTTCTAGCATAGTACTCTGTGCTACAATTAGGTAATACGTAAAGGATGAATGGTACACTTATCAAGTGTGAAGTTGGAGCTTTATACCTTGGCGAAAGTCTCGCCACTAATCGTATTAATTATTTGAGGATCGGCGAGTCTTACAGCCGTATGCACAACTAGCGCGAATATCGGCCCTGCTAAAAAAAGTGAAAATTAGGACTCGACTTTTACTCTTCTTAAAATTACTTAATAACAATATCTCTATATAGATTAATATATATATAGACTTAATCTAGTACTTTTATATTTAGTATATCAAATTTATATAGTTCTTAAAGAACTAAGTACTCGAGTAACCGATTAGGATAGTTTTACGATTTTTATATAGTTTTAGATTAAACCTTTAAAACTGTAGGTAGTTCATTTCTCTATAGTAAAACTATATATAAACTATTTATAATTAGAGAATTCAGAGAATATAGGCTTAAACTTAGTATAATAGGCTTATTTTAGTAGTTTCTAGCTCTATAATTAGCTCTCGGCATATCGCTCTCGCCGAGGTAAAGATCTTAATACTCTACTATAGAAACCACTCTTTCCGCTAGTCTCGAGCGCCTGATTACTCTATTAAATCGACGGAATTAACTTAGAATAGCTTTAATTTATTAGAACTAAGTAATAAAATTAAAGAACTAACTATACTAACTACTATAGTTTTATAAAAATAGGTGTTCTAATATATTATTATTTTAACATTATTAGAGTAGTATCTCACTATTACCGCTTCTATCTTTTCAGCTATATCTTCTATATCCTATCTTTTTATCTAAAACTATAGGTAGTTTTATAACTTAAGAACTAAGCCTAAAACTACTATAGTTAACCTTTCTACTATACTACTTATATTATTATTAGATAAAATACTATAATATATAGAGACGTTACTATAAAGATATATAAGAGTTTTTAAAATAGAAGTATAATTACTATATAGGTTTTTACTATTCTTATTATTATAAGAGAATAAGACCTCTATATATAGGAAAAACTTTATCGACTTACTCTAAAAGTTATATAGTATACTCCTCTTTAACGATTTAAGCTTTAGATATATAGGAGTAAAGATATAATAGAGTATATAGTAGTGATTTTTACCTCTCTTTACCTCTCGGTTGTACGCTAAGGTACGCTAAGACTTATAGCGCGAAAACTAGTTAGCCTTAACTTTTTACACTTCTTAAAACTACTTAATACTAACGCTTTTATATATAATAATTTATAGATATAATTAAGCGTTATGTCTAAAAGTTTAGTTCTTATATAGCACTTTTATTTTAGAAGTGTAGTTGTTAAGTCATAAAAAGTAGAGCAGGTTAATTTCCACTTTTTTTCGTGAGGTGGCAAAATCCGATATTCTCGCTAGTCCCAGAAGTTACTTTATGTATACAGATCAGTGAAGGGCAAGAATAGCCAAGTTGTGAATGTAGGGGCTGAGTCACAGTAATCTCGATGGAAGGAATATAAATAAGTGATTTTTAAATTAGAAGAGAGATGGAAAACCATGTTGTCTTAATGTAGCCAGTGTTGACCTTCAGGGGGAAAGGGGGGGGGGGTTTGCGAGAATTGACAAATGTAAAGTTAGTAGGGGAGCAACTAAAATCTTTTTCACTTCTAAAGCAGTTATGGAGTTAGTGTTCTCTCTAAAGTCTCCTTATTGTCTTTATTAAATAAAAACTGTCTTTCTATTTCATCTTACGAATTCAGAGTACCTATTTAAAGGGAACTATCTCAGTCTTTATTTTGTAGAAACTACTTTGGTTTTTCTTTAGAAAAAGTATTCTTTATTTAAGAATTAACAATCTTATTTGATAGAAACTGTCTTAGTTTTCAATCAAGAAAAACTATCTACAATACTAATACTTTCTTTTTTTTTGGAAACTTAAGTAGATTTTTAAAATAACTTTTCTTAATTGACGTAGTTTCTATTTGATAATATCTAGAAGTCCCATTGTGCTATTTTCTATTAAATTAATTTATAATTCCTGAACCTATTTAAGATCCTATTTCTCTGCGTGTGCTTTAAATCGGCTATTAAGCATGCGTGCTGTAACAAGTAAATGCATTTTGTGGGAGTTATCTATGCATGTGTAACGTTCAATTTCCAGGTTAGGTTAGGCTTAACCGAGAACCAAGCTCCGCCTAGCGTTTGCGAGAAGCTCAGAAATAAACACCAACATTGAATCTTCATGAGTGGTCGGCCCCTTCACCCCCACCGATTTCCAAAATGTCGAATTCTGTCGCGGCGGCGGCCGCTGTTATTCTCACCGCGACTTATGTCTTCATCTGGGCGTTTTTATAACTCACTCAAGACATAAATGAACCTCCAGTGGTATCTAGCGCGCTTCCATTCCTGAGTCCCTTACTGGGAATGATTCGATGGAGTATGGACTTCTATCCACAGATGAGGTAGGTAGCGTGCCTAGGACTCTTCTTTCGCGGAGAGAATATCGGATTCTCCGGAATGCGCCTTCACTGATATGCCTTCTAGGAAACGGCATCCAGTTTTGCCTATATATACTCTCAGAATTCCTGGGGTACGACTCTATGTAATTAACTCACTGGATCTCATTCCAGTGGTACAGCGCCAATGGCGGACCCTGATCTTTGCGCCCATCCAAGTCAAGGCAGCACAAGCAGCGATGGGAGCAGGGAAAAAAGCTGTCGAAGTGATGAACCAGGACCTTGTCACTGAACACGGCTTCATCAACGGCATGATCAAGGCAACTCATCCCACCATGATCAAAGGCCCCGCACTTAACGCCTTGAACTCGAAAGCTTTCGAAATCTTTGATGACGCTTTGAAATTGCAAGGCCAGACAACACTTAACTTGTTTGAATGGGTGGGCAAAAATATCATGCACGCTACTACTGATGCTATCTATGGGCCTTCCAATCTTATGCGAGACGCCACGAACCTCGAAGCATGTCGGTGAGTAGTCAATTATCCCCTTTTGTGCCACCAAAACATCACACGCTAACTACCCTTATTAGTAAATATCATCCGGTGCTGATGTTCATGATGTTGGATATATTTCCGCAGAAAACATTCTTCCGAGAAGCTGTTGAGGGCCGTGAGCATCTCATAAAGAGTTTTGCAAACTACTACGCGGATGGCAGCTACAAAGCAAGGATCCGCCTACATACAAAATTTCGTGGAACATTGTGTTGAGCACCAGTTTCCCGAAAATGATATTCCAAGACTTCTACTAGGCACTGTCTTCAACAACGTCGCTAATACCGTCCCCTCTGCTTTCTGGCTCATATATCATATATTTAGTGATCCCGTCGTTCTAATGGACTGCCAAAAAGAAGTGAGCGAGGCAGTTAAGAATAACCAAGAGGGAACCGCCACGGTGGATCTCAGCATCATTCTTGGCTCATGCCCCATCCTTAACTCAACTTATCAAGAGGTTTTCCGTTATCACGGAATAGCCAACTCAGTTCGCGTGGTATCAGAGGACTATATGCTGGACAACAGATATCTGCTGAAAAAGGGGGGCCTGGTCATGATGTCCGCGAGAAGCCAACATACCAATGTCGAGGTATGGGGTGAAAATGTGGATGAATTTTATCAAAAACGTTTCATCAAGCAAAGCGTCAAAGGTTTCAATCCTGTTGCTTTCCGTGGATTTGGAGGAGGTGTAACTCTGTGTCCCGGTCGCCACTTCGCAACGAGCGAGATTTTACTTCTGGCTAGTTTGTTGCTCTTGCGTTGCGATATCCGACCCAAGAACGGTATTTGGAAAGCACCATCAAGGGCGATGTCATCGCAAGCTGAAGCCGTGGATCAACCTGATTATGACATTGAGGTTGAGATTGTTTCCCAGAATGAGGATCGTGGTAGAATATGGAAGTTGATACTTGAGGGAGGTACTGACTCCTAGAAGAGTCTTGTTGAATACTCTTTTGGGGAATGTGAAATGTTGATATGATTGATTGAAACTGACACGGAACGTCGTTTTGTAAACTAAACAACAAATAGAGTCCACTCCTCAATAGATCTGATAATCTATCACATGCCCCTCAACACAGAAACTCAATAAATAGTACAATAGAGCAAAAAAAACAAGCCAGGAGCAAGGGCTTCACGTAGGAGATTTTTTGTGACATCACCTTCGATTACCAAATCAACTGAATTAAAAAATGTTAGTACTTTCAAACAACGACCTATTATTATTGCAAATAGAGAATCTTCCTCCGGTCACGTGTAAGCTTCCACCCTAGGTCGGGGATGAGGTGATGACTCCTCCTTGTGCTACAAGTACCTTCATTTCACAACAGGTCCAAAAACAAGACCGTCTTCCCCCACTTGATAAAACAACACAACACAAAAGACTTCCGATAGCGACAAACGCATCTCTCAAAATGGCACCCTTACCCCGAAATGCCGTAGCCCTAGTCACAGCCGGAAGTGCTGGACTTGGAGCAGCAACAGCGAAAGCATTCGCAGCCAGCGGAATCCGAGTAGTCGTGAACTACCATTCCAGTCTCCAAAAAGCAACCGATTTGATCCAAGAAATGGAAGGTCTCCAACCAAAAGCTGAGAATGACGAATATCCAAGGTTTATCGCCATCCAAGCTGATGTGTCGAAACGGGCGGAGATTCTGAAGCTTGTGGGTGAGACGACGGAGAGGATGAGGAGGTTGGATGCGGTGGTTTCAAATCATGGTGTATGTCATACCTGAAATTATTCTCAATTCTCGTTATGGTGGTTGACCTTCAATAGTGGACGAAAATCCGAAACTTTCAGGATCTGAATGATAATATGGAGGAGAGCGATTGGGATACTTGTTTTAACTTCAATGTCAAGTCTCATCTTTTTCTCTTCCACGCTACGAAACCATATCTGGAAAAGGCGGATGGATCTTTCACGAGTGTGGCATCTGTTGCTGGTGTCACACCAAGTGGAAGTTCGATAGTGAGTCTTTTCTTCCTCGGGATATATGAAGTAGTTTTAAGTAACACTTATACAGGCCTATTCTGTCACCAAAGCAGCGCAAATTCACTTGATAAAATCCCTAGCCAAAATCTCTGGACCACATATCCGTGTCAATTCCATTTCACCGGGACTCTTACTCACTGCAAGTACTCTATTTTCTCCTCAGTACTGGCTAATTGTGATTAGGAATGGGGCAATAAATTTCCCCAAGAAGCAATCGAGCGGACCATTGATAGGGCGGCTCTCAAAAGGGTTGCTACGGTTGAGGTCAGCTCTCATGATTTCTTGGTTCCGTAATGGATATTGATACTGATATTTTGATAGGATTGTGCAAGTCAGATTTTGTGCTTTGCGAACTCGGCAAGCCAGACGGGAACTAATGCTATAATTGAGGCTGGAATCCTGCTATGATGCTGAGATAGAAGTGACTTTAATTTATATCCTAACTATTTATGAGTTTTAGATATTTACCTTCTTTCTCAAAAGTCGTCGGTTACTCTTGCTGCCAGAGCCAAAATGGAGGCTCCTGCTCCTACTGATGCGTTCTTGCCTCGCGCCTTCCTTGACTTCGACTTTCTCAACCCCAACGGGCCTACCCACTTGGAAAACCAACCTTGTCCCCACGAGACCTTGGAAAAAGGGATTTGACGCGCGCACAACTCGTTTTCTTTTTTCACATCACTCCGCTAACATCTCAATCCTCGTACGCAGATCGCACACGTCTCCAGGATCGCGACAATGGAACCAACGCTGTCCATATCAGGCTCCCCAGCAACCGCTGCCTCCCCGAAGATATCCTCAATCACTGAAAGCGACGGACCTGTATTCCAGTTGTTTGGAAAGCTTCCCATTGAGCTTCAAAACGAGATATGGTATTGTGCCATGGACCAAGTCGGTCCACGTGTAGTGGAATCTCACGCAGGCTTCTACTGTGACGCTGATAGGGCTGCGATCGAAGTTCAGGACGACAAACACCAACGATCTCCGACAGTCATCGACATAGTTAATGCTGGCACCAACCCCCAAGCAATCACCGAAATCGAAGGAAACCCCCTCTGGGCACCTCAATTCACCTCATCGTGCTCGATTCCGGTCTTTCTCCATACCACACATGGTTCTTGCAAGTGTGCATTGGAACGATGGGCAATATCGTTTGCACAAGGCAGTCTGCCCCCAAATGTGTTTTTTGATTTCGAACTCGACATCTGGTATGCTAAACACTCCTCGCTTCCTAACCCGTGTCTTCTGCCACAAGCGACACTGTAATCATAACATTGTCGTTACTAGAACCGATTATGCAACCCTTTAAGGGCGCGGCTGATGACTTGCAGATTCTTGATACGCGTCTAGAAGCCGCCACGGCTTTCATTTCTGAGGTTGACTCGAGTTCTCTTTACAACCTTCAGCGTGTTGCGGTTAAGCCTCATCGAAGATTCTCAGTGGACTACGCGCAGTTTGGAACCCCTCTCGCTCCTCCTCCCGAGTCGACTAGGGAGGCAATGTTGAAGGCGAAGTACGAGAAGCTTCCCCTCATTCGCGATATTTGGTTGATCATAGAGGAAGCTGATATGGATGAGATCAAGACCCCACCCAACAACGGACTTGGAACTTCAGTCGTATTGACATCGGCGTCTGTATTATCATCTCCACTCCCTGTTAATGATGGAATTGGGGCACTTAGGATTCATCATTGCATGGATATTCTGATGAGTGTCAATATCTTCTATACGGAGACCAATCGCGATAGAATTTGGAAAGCCTATAATACTATAGTCCAGAGTATCCGCCAGGGCAGACATGCCAACAACGAATACACGCCGCGATGCGATGTTAAGTTCAAAACAGTCAGATATCAACGTGTCTGCAGAGACGTCTGAAAAACTACTACTCGCAACTCGTGTCAGAATTTGAGAGGCAGAAACTATCTACCTATCCAATCGACAGCATATTTTCGGTTTTCACCTCATGGGTGTTGAAATGAGGAATTTACTTGCTTGTGTCTTTGCTTTCGAGGGTTCTTCTCGATTACTCCTTACAGAGAGAGGGTGGCGCTGGGATGGTTCTCATGGTTGCAGATGTATTGTGTGAACAAGAAGGAAAGCACTGCGTTCTATGACATGGGCTACGGGAAATTGTTCTTTTTTGCTTTTGCATTTGACTCGCTGATATTTCGTGGGGTATAGAACTCTTTTCACGACAGAAATAGTGCAACAATGGACCAGATTCTGAAGCTTTGTGGTTTCTAAATGTTATTGAAGTGCCATTCACCACCTGAACCAAGATGGTACTTGACCATGCCAATAATATTCCCACGCTTGACTGTTAAAGATGCACCAAAAGGTAAAGTATTATTATACTAGACCAGGATAATTGAAACACATTAATACCATTCTTTTAATTATTCCCCTTACAGCCGAGTTAATTGCTCGTGAGTTTGCACAATAGCCTGCGGGAAAAATCGTGCTTGGGTTGCAGAATTGTCCGGTAGAACCAGGTTATATGGTAGCACTATAGCAGCGGGGTCTACCTCCCCACAAACCTTCTTGGAATTTACACGTAACGGTGGTCGGCGGAGGCCTTGTTGGGGACAGGATAGAGGGGAACTTTCAAATATATCGCCCCTGTCGAATTCTCGGGAAGTGAGGTAGGCAAGTGTCTTGCTAAGATATCAAACACAGTTGCCAAAATACGATGTTATAAATACTCCAAGTTGCGCTGTTCCTCTCCATTCTATATCTTTTTAAGTTATCATCATAGCATTCTCGAAATGGTTTCCTTCACGACTTTAGTAGGAATTGTTACTCTTGGGGGAGCGGTGGCAGTAAGTCTTCCTGGTAAGCGAAACACGACGGAGGTTTTGGAAGACGAGATGGCTGATACATAATGTCATAGCAATGGGTCCCCATGGCAATTTCCCAAATAAGGCAATGGATATTCCACAATCAAAATCCGAAGTTGTCTCGAGAGTACCAAAGCTTTCCACAGGTTGTGGAAAAAACACGACCTCCACCTCCGGAACTAAAACAATGAAAGTCAACGGAAAAACCAGAGACTACACGCTACGCATTCCCACCAATTACGACAGCAAAAAACCATACAAGTTGATATTCGCCCTCCATTGGCTCAGCGGTACAATGGGCGACGTCTCAACCGGTGGTTCCAGCGGAGGGGCCTACTACGGTCTCCAAGACAAAGCCGCCGAATCAGCAATCTTCATCGCGCCTCAAGGCCTCAACAACGGATGGGCCAATACCGGAGGTGAAGATATCACCTTCATCGACCAAATGCGTACCGCTGTGGAAAACGAGCTTTGCATCGACCAAACTCAGCGATTCTCGGTGGGGTTCTCATATGGAGCCGGGATGTCTTATTCTCTCGCTTGTTCGCGGGGAAAGGATTTCTGTGCTGTTGCTGCGCTCTCTTGGGGTCCGATTAGTGGGTGTGATGGCGGGAAAGATGCTGTTGGGTATCTGGGGATTCATGGTGTCGGTGATCCTGTGTTGCCGATTGCTTTGGGGAGGGAGTTGAGGAATAGGTTTGTTGTGAATAATGGGTGTGAGAATACGACGACGTCGGAACCGAGTGTGGGCAGTGGAACGCATGTTAAGACTAGTTATAAGGGGTGCAGGAGTGGTTTTCCGGTTACGTGGATTGCGTTTGATGGGGGGCATTCGCCGATTCCTGTCGATGGGGGTTCGAATAATGGAGCGAAGACTTGGGCGCCTGAGGAGGTTTGGAAGTTCTTTTCTCAGTTCGGGTAGTTATTGGGAACGAGATACGGTGTGGTAAGTTACAGAACAATAATAGTTTACCTACTAATTCGCGGGGAAAGAACGATGAAGATGCTTTTGGTTTTCTTGAAGCAAGAGATTATTTGAAATTAAGGAGTTCTTGATAACCGATGGCTCCGTTCATAAATGAGTCTAGCAGCCCCATCATGTCCTAAACACCGTGACACAAATTGTCGATCCCCTCCGGACGCTATCGATACTCTCCTCCACATTATCATCACCACTGCTCGATCTAATT
This sequence comes from Hymenoscyphus scutula, assembly GCA_001399465.1. NCBI lineage: Eukaryota > Fungi > Ascomycota > Leotiomycetes > Helotiales > Helotiaceae > Hymenoscyphus > Hymenoscyphus scutula. The sequence goes on along the minus strand of LKTO01000040.1, from coordinate 157,601 downwards.
CTCCGTAGCCTCCCTTCAACTTGCGTTCTTGTAACACCCCAACTCCTCAACCATTTATCCTCTGGGATGGGAATCGCACACTCCTTTACCTCCCAAGCAACTTGGTACAAAAGAGAGACATCAACATCCAACCCCAAAATCCTCCTACTCTTTATTGACGCCTCGACTTGACTTGCAATATCGAGGAACACCTTTCCATGCCAAGTCCGACCCATAATGTCGAAACTTCTATCTTTTTCGCATGCGGGACAACAGTACAAACTTATCATAGCATGGACCATTTCGTGGGCAAGGGTACCAAGCAATTTGTTGACGACTACCAACGGGTGCTCCCTGGAATTCGTGTGCATGTAAAGTGTAATTTGTTTATGTCTGGCTTTCGTGGGATGATCGTCTAAAAATCCATATAAATTTGTGTCTCCATAATTCTTACGTGATATTTTGATCTCCAAACGACCACTATGCAACAGTGAATTCGCGAAGAAAAGGGCGTCGAAAAGGTGAGAGTAGAGTCCCAGGACGCCGCCTAGCTTCTCTACCGTGTGATTCTCGAAGGTGGAGAAAGTATCTAGTCTGTAATCGGGATAAGTGTAGGCTTCGAGGGCTTGGGCTTGCATTTTTGTTAGATTTGGCTGTCGTAGACTGCAGAGTTTGCGGATTTCTTGGCTTAGATGGGTTGCTTTGTAGGAATTGCGATGGAGGGTTACTTTGTCGTTGTGCTCTGGGTTTGCTCTTAATATTTCGGCTGTGGGGAAGGTTTTATGTATGTGTTGTGTTGAGTTTTTAAATGGTTGTATCATCCCTTGGGGTGCCACCACTCTTGGAGGGGACATATTGATGATTGATGGCGGATAAATTTATAGTTGTTCGTTGAATGAGTTTTTATTTTAAATGGAATCTCAACTATTCAGGCTCTGAGTGGTCATTAATACGGCAGTGATTAATTAGCAGTGGAATGGTTGATATATGAAATTATGACACCCATTCGTAGCAGTCCATTCACTTAATCTTGAGTTGAGGATTATGCTGAGGTCTCAAGTCGCCAAGTCACTGAAAGGTTATTTCATTTTTTGCTGACCTATTAACCAAGTATGATCCATCAAAGATGCCTAATTCCTGTTCTCCAGACCCAATAAAAGGAAAGAAGAGAAAAAATAAACTGGGGAAAAATTGACTCCACCCTCAGTAGGAACATGTGGTTAACTCTCGGCGTCGATATCGAATTCCTTTTGCAGTTCTAACCTGCACGAGGTTAACTCTGCAACATTCACCAAAGATATTTTGGTAGTCGACTCTAGAAGGAGGTACCTTTGGTTCCTGTCGACACTCCGGTCTCGCCTTCCTGTTGAGAATGAACTCCCTTGTCCTCTTCCTCTTCCTCCTCTTCCCCTTAGTCACTTCTTCCCTTTGCCTTTCCAACAAGACGAACAAATTCCTCCGAGTCAGTGACTGGAATTTCATCGAAATCAAAGCTCTTGAGAAAACAAGGAACTGTTCTTTCCTCCTTTTTCAAACGCTCAGAAGAACGAGAATTCTCTGAGGGCTCGGCATCATTAAATCGCGTGTTGTGGGAAAGTGTTTTGGGTATGGAGCCACCAAATACTTCAAGCTTACTTGAGTCGAGGTCGATTACGTATGCCCATTCACAAAATACACCGTCGAGTGCGAATTCTAAGTTTAGGTTGATTAGGGTAGGGTTCTCAGCGGAAGAAGATGCGACAGTTTCCAGAATGCTAAATAGAAAGTTAGTCATTTTTCGTTGGCGAAATCTTTGGGTTCGTTCATAAGAAGTAACAAGTGGATATAGCGATTCTTGGTGATCTGTGAAACCGTTGTACTGGAAGATTTTGGATAACTGATTATTCCCAATTGCGAAGTTGTTATGCGAGGTCGTGTCCAATAACCAAAATTTTCCCATCATTATTTTCTTAAACCGTTCGCGAAATGGGAAGCCAGGATCCTACAATAAAGATGAAACCCCCGGATGGAGCGGTGTCCGTTACATAATGAAATCCAAAGAAAAGTAAAGACAAATGAGGCAAGAGGATGAAACCAGTTGAAATGTGGGAGTGAGGGTAAGAGTGACCAGACATTGCTCTCCACCTTCCAGGAAAAGTAGGAATAATTCCCCTTTAATGACTCATACCAACAAGAAGAAATGTAACACTTACTCAGCACCAGTATCGCGCGAAATCGATGGCCAGTACAGTTTCAATCCGTTCGATCCGTCTATATCCCAGTTGGACCGATCAATACCCTCCATTGACATCCCCTTCAAAATCTTCCCCTTCCAGTCCTCGAATCTATCCTTTTCGGCTGGGCTCATTTCGTACCCGGATTTCTCAATTTGACTGACAAATTCGCCTTTCTTAAGAAGTTCGAGATTTCCAGGGAAAAAGACAATTTCTCTCCTAACCTTGTTTAGTCTCTCTATCTCTTCGTCCAGTTTCTCTGTGGCTTGAAGTATATGAATGTGTTCAAGGCCTATTTGGAGTCGCTCGATGTTGGCTGGGATGGAGAGGAACGCCCAGATTTGACTTCCTTGGCCTTCTGGATAACCATCCCCTAGAAGATAGATAATATAACGATTGAAGAGATGGAAAGGTCTCGTGACTTTGCACATTGCTTTTTCTACCATGCGGTGGAACCTGAAAACGAAAGGGCAATTATAGAGAGCTGTAAAAAGAACAGGGTGTCATTACTTACATTGAGTGTATTGAGCAATGACAAATTTGCCCTTATAGAACACGCAGATGAGGTTTCTGGTTCCCATGATTGTGGTGTTGAAGCTGGTGGTCTGATAGATGGCGAATTGGTGCGCGTTTTGTTTGCCGTGTGTCGCTTGGGATGAAGTGCGACGAGGTCAGGAATTAGCCTGACGCGCTGTCACGTTTTCGAACGTGGCTGCATAGTGGCTGAAACAAATAAAATGATCTGAAACAGAAACACTCACAGTTATCCCAAGCGACATACCAGAGTTGATAGACCGAAAGAACAAATTGATTATGAGTGAAAGGTCCAACGTAGGTAATTCTGGCCCAATTCATATATTTCCTCTATCTTGAACTCGGAGGATGCGTAATACATCAGAATTATCTCAAAACCGCCAAGAGATTATGGACGAGTGTCTCATTTGACTTGGGGCGCTTGGGGTGGAGGGAAGAAAAGAGTTGGACGTGAAATCGGCTGTTCTTGACAAGGCAGTGTTTTTGGGGGTTGGTTATGGAATAGGGTTGTTTAAAGGATGGCCGTTCATTTGCTAAAGGAATTCGCATTTACTCAGTTTGAATCAAAGCCTCTTTTAAAAATACAACGCAATGCTCCATCGTAATGGTGGAATGATTAAATGAGAGCTGTATTGGAGTAGTCATATTCCGAAGGGGAATGTCACTTGATTCTCTTATGTTTCAAAAGTGCCACTATATTTAGGTTGGACAAAATTAGTACAAACCTATCTCTTCCCAAGTTCCAAGGAGCGGGGCACGCTGAGATTAGGAAGTGGGAGTGTGCCAACTTGAGAGGTTGTTGTTGTCACCTCTACAAGGACAATAGGAACTATTATACAAAACAAAGCTTGTTTTGTAGTGTATAATTAAAGGAAAAGAGTTTTGTAGTAGGGCTTGTAGCATGAACAATGTAGCACTTCTGCATTTACACAATTCAAAAAACTAGTGGTGACATCACTGTTCATCAATGATTTCCCAAACTGGTGGTTCTGTCAGGATTCTAAAGAGTAATGGTATTTGCGTCAATTGATAGAATGGGCAAGTAGAAATTGAAGAATCCGAGAAGTGAAGCAGAGAAGGACCAGAGAAAGAAATCAACAAAACTCGCAGGTAAGATACACAAATCACTTACCAACCCACATACCGGTATCTAGTCTCTGCACAATGCATGACCAAATTTCCCCTCATTCTTCCCCGCGTTTTTGCCCCAGAACACGTGGAGCCGAGGAGTCCGCTCCCACAAATTACCCGAAAATGGGGTTGATTCCCTTGTTCGTCCACTACAGATCGTCCACTTTGAAGACTTGGAAAATGGAAAAGACCACAAGCATTCGGTCCGTCTATAATCTTTTGCTAAGATTCATGATGTTCATCGCTATAATTTGTCCCGAAAGATGAGGGTTTTCTTTGGATGGTAGCGCGAAGGCTGCGGGGAGATTTTGTTGAGCTGGGATGATACTGGTAACTTGAGATGAAAAGATGAAAAGATGAAAACGTACTGAAAATCGCCTATGCTTTGTAACTCAATTAGCTTGAGAGATGACGTTGCGATATGTGGAGTCTGGGGAAGCCGTTTCGCTAAATAAGGGAGACTCGTCCTTTAATTCTTTACCTACGTCGCTAGCTATCTACTTCGTATTCACTTTCGAGGTCCAATCCTTACTTCGACCCATGTTCCTGCCCACCATGGCTCCTCTTTTGAGTCTTCTCTCGATTTTGACTTCACTTACTTATGCAGTCGCAGAAGTCCCTTACAGCCAATACATCCTCGCACCCTCGTCCAGAACTGTCTACCCGTCCTCAGTCCATCAAGTAAACGGTTCAGTAACCAACGCCGAATCGCTGGTTGGTGGTCCAAATGGCACTGCTTCTTTCAACGGAATCTCCTCGATAACATTCGATTATTCCAAAAACATCGCAGGAGTAGTGTCAATCACAGTTGGAGCTTCATCCTCTCCAGATGCGGTTCTCGGATTGACATATACGGAATCTAGTCTATGGATCAATGGCCAGGGAAGTGATGCTACAGCTGATGCTGGATTGGATGAAGTTCTTTGGTTGCCTGTAGGTGAGGGGCCGGGGACTTATACCGTAGAGAGAAAGCATGAGAGAGGTGGATTTCGGTATTTGAGTGTGGTATCGAATAGTTCTGCGACTATTGAGGTTACTGCCGTCAGCACCTATTATACGGCTGCGCCGGTTCAAGATTTGAGAGGATATAGTGGGTGGTTTCACAGTAATGATGAATTGCTGAATCGGATTTGGTATGCTGGTAAGTATTCATATCTTAAATTTGAATGGAGGTACTTGACTGATAATTCTTAGGTGCTTACACGAATCAACTTTGTGCCATTGACCCAAAGTGGGGAAATGCCCTCGTTCACCTAGGAACAATCACAAAAGATATGAACATATCCCTCCCCGACACAGTAACATGGTACAACAACGCGACCATTACTGAAGGAAGAACAACCGTTACCGATGGGGCAAAGCGAGATCGTGAGGTGTGGCCGGGGGATATGGCCATCGCGCTTCCCAGTATTTTTGTCAGCACAAATGATTATGAGTCTTCCAAGAACGCACTTACATCTCTCCTCGCTCTTCAAAATGCTACAACTGGACTAATGCCATATGCCGGATACCCTTTCAGCTCTCTTGGAATAGTGAGTTTCACATACCACTTGTATAGTTTGATTGGAATATCTTACTACTACCAATACTTCGGCGACCTGGACTATCTTAAGAGCAATTGGGGAAATTTCACCACAGGACTCGAGTGGTCACTTGGATTTATCGACGAAACAGGTCTGATGAATGTGACCTCGGATGCAGATTGGCTCCGAGTCGGTATGGGTGGTCATGTAAGTATATATTCCCCAGTCCTACAATCTCACATTCCAAAATGTTCTTTCATCTTCTGGAATGTACCTGACATACCAAAAAATAGAATATCGAAGCAAATGCAATCCTCTACTACACTATAAACGAAGGTTTAAAATTAGCAGCAGTCCTGAACGATACAACTTCGACCACATCCTGGGCACCCAAAGCAGTGGCGATAAAATCCGCCGTCAACAGTCTCCTCTGGAACCCGACCACAAACCTCTTCACCGACAACGAAACCACAACTCTCTCACCTCAAGACGGAAATTCCTGGGCCGTGAAAGCAAACCTAACACTCTCCTCTGACCAGAGTGCAGCCATAACAACAGCACTCAAGGCTCGTTGGGGAGAGTACGGAGCTCCAGCTCCAGAAGCAGGATCTCCATTGACGATATCTCCATTCATCGGATCCTTTGAGTTGGAAGCCCATTTCATTGGTGCTGAGACACAGGATGCTCTTGATTTAATCCGAAGACAATGGGGATTCATGCTCAACGATCCACGTATGACCAATTCCACTTTCATGGAAGGCTATGCCGCAGACGGATCTCTACATTATGCTCCTTACAACAATGACCCAAGAGTATCGCATGCTCATGGTTGGAGTACTGGTCCTACAAGTTTGATGAGTTTTTACATCGCTGGTATCCATTTGGAAAGTAGTATTGGTCAGACTTGGTCTATGAAACCGATGCTGGGTGATTTGACGGAGGTTGATGCCGGATTTTCGACACCACTAGGGGGATTTTCCAATAAAGTCAAGGTGGATGAGAATGGGAAGATAAAGGAGATGGAGTTCAGTACGCCAGAAGGCACTACGGGTAGTGTTTCGTTGCCCGGTGTTGAGGGGGAGTTGAGTTCCGCCACTTTGACTGTGAAGCTAGTCAGTGGAGAAGCGTCGGGGTTGACAGGTGGAAAATGGACATTGAAGTGTAACTAAATCCGTTGATAATTCATTTCCAAATAAGAAAAGTTCAGCAATTCCACTTTTAACACTTCTTTATTTGAATTATAAGACTTGCGTGAAAACTGATGAAGACAAATGAGTATCAGGCCTAATGATCTTACGTAATGTTTTAGGCACACTCGTAAACAGTTGTAAGTATGGACAAAGAAACTTGCGAGTTGCCAAGGCGCCGAAACATAAAGGCTTCGACCCCTCCTCCATTCCCTAATTTTTTTCTTCTAGAGTCGCAAGCTCAGGGTCCATCAAACTCAACAGCATTACACCAAAACGCCGTGAACATGCCTTCTTCTAAATTGACAACAACCGCAATCAACAAGGTCAAAGGATGGGCCGCAAAAGCTAAAGCTATAGTCCGAGGAGAATGGAAACGTTGCCCCGTCTGCGGACCTGTTCTTGTAGTAGGTAACAGTAACATGTGCTCGAAGTGTGGTAGGTGGCGTGTCACTGAGTAAAACTCACCAACACACGTCTACAAATGGGGACCTTTTCACTCTTGTAGGTAACTAAACCATGACTCTCACTCCTAATGAAAATAAATTTAATACTTGTCGACTATACATGAATTCCCGACCGAACAATAAGTGAATAAAGACAGACACACAGTATGGTATAAAAGGTTCTCTCTAGTGAAATTAAAGGAGGTCGTACGATGTAACTTCCGCCTGAACAAGGTTCTAGCGTAAATTTTCCATATGGCAAGTTGCTGAAAGTGAAGTCATGGAAGGAAGTTTTACTGAGATCTCAAGTATAGTAAATACTTAAAGGGTTTCTAAGACTGTTAAATTGTTTATGATGACATATGTATAAAAGAGGAAAGATGAATGAGCGAGAAGTAGTAAGATAATTAAGATACAAGTCAAAGTTTTATTATTAGAATGTATTAACAAAGGGGGGAGAGCTTTAGAAATAAAAGTCCTTTGACTACCCTTGGATAGATACTGATATCTTCAATGGAATGTGTATCTAAAATAAAGGAAAAAGACCAGCAAAATACTAACATGTTCCCAACGGCACAGGTAGCTTTATACTTACTGGCTGATAATAATCATCCTCACCAGCTGGTTTTTAGTGGATGTCCGATGGAAGACCATCTATGACAGCGGGGAATTTAGTAGTGGAGATAGCACCGCATCCACTAGATCACCATTCCCATGAGCTTCCTCTCCAAAACCCGCAGATACCATCTGGTTCTGCAGAACAACTCGCTCAGCTGGCTCTTGCAAAATCATTAGGTTTGGGGGTAAATCAAGCGCTTCTGGATTCAGTTCAGCGAACAACGCATCCCCAGCCTGAATAAACGCGTTAGCTGCTACCCCATCATCTCCCCATTCCGCAATCAAATTCTGTGTGTGTTTATTATAATAACTCTTGACCAATATAAAATGATAATTGCGGAAATGGGGAGTACCACGACGAGTAAGTTCCGTAGCTATGTATTGCCCCACCCAGGACCAACCGCGGAGTCCTTCGCTTCTTGGAAGATTCGACATGGCGCGTGCCACCATTAGCAGATCCCTTTCGAAATCATTCCAACTTGGATTTAGTCCCGTGGTTGCTCTACAGTAGGGGTTCGCAAATATTGATACAGCCCCCTTTTTACACTAAAAGTCACCTTAAGAAAGGCAACTTATATCAACCTTTTAGTAGTAAAAAGTATCTAAAATTTAGATGCTAGACGATTTCGAGTATTTAAATAGTACTTGTTTAAGAAAGTTATACTAAATAAGAACTATAGCTTAAGTTATAATTGAGCAAAAGTAGAAAGAGTCGGGAAAACACCGGATTACACCAAAAATAGGCGCATTTTAGTACTTTTCCAACTACCTCCCTTTTTATCTTAGTTTAAACTACAGCCTCTCTGTTTAAAAGAAAGCTAAGACTATAGAATATAGATAATATAAATTTTTAGAGGATTAAGTAGAAATTTATAAGAACTAATTTAACATTCTTTTATAGTTACATTTTCAAAAGGGTGACTTTTGGTGTAAAAGGGGGGCTGTACCAATATTTGCGAACCCCCACTGTAGGTTTTCTCTGCATTAGGTGTTCTAATACTTGTTAATTAGTTTGGAAGATAAAAACCTAGCAGTCTTAAGAGAGTTGTTCTTTGAAGACGTTAATAATAGCTGTTCTCGTAGACAACACAATATCAACAATAGGTTATCCTGCTAAAAGGAATTGCTTGGCTTCCTAGCAATGAAAATAGGCCCCACTTTAGATCAAAGTTATCAAAATGTGGCTAATAAACACATGTAATCTCTTTTCACAAGTTTAAAAACAGTTTGTGAATACTAACAACAATAGCAAAATGGACATTACACTAGAAAGTTATGAAATGCAGACTGGAGGTACCTCTCAAAATCCCGTATTCGTTCTATTAACTACCCTCGACATCAATATCTTCTCACTATGGCTCGCAAATTCAGAAACAAGGAGAAACAAGGTAAAACCACAAGAAAGACGGCGCTGTCCAGCATACAGACTAGCGTGGGTTAACGACGAGAGAAACTGTCCGTACTGCGAGTTCATGTTATGTATAAAACAACAGTCCAAGTACACGTGGGTAGGCCAAGCGCTCTTACATTCATTAACTGCCGCGACTCGAGATGACTGGGACGAAACGTCGCAAGGAAGATGCGAAGAAAGCTGGAAAAAACAGGTAACTATGTCTCTTACGCGAGAGCACGACAAGCTGCGATGCCCGATTGAACAACGCGCTGGAGGATCGTTGCTCCTCAATCGAGAAGAGATGCTTTGAACTGAATAAAACGAGACAAATAGGTAGCTCCGAGACCAGATCGAGTATTCCTAGAATGCACATCAGTTAGTCTGAACAGCACATAAACTTACTGGGCGACAATGTAAGATGTTGACTTGTCAACAAAATCATCACTTTGAGTCTCTTGTTAGCATTGAATAAAATTATGATACAGTGAGGAGTTGCACCTTTTGGCTCTTTCTCGTTTCCGAACCCCATCAGGGACCAATATCTCCCATACTCAAGCCAATCTGACACCGGCCTGCCTATTCTTCTTAAGCTGTTGAGCCGCGGCACCGCTCATACCACCCATCTGACTCCCATCAAGCGAACTCTGAGCCTCCCGTCGCTTCTCATCCTCGATCTTCTTCAGCATCTTCTCGGTCTTTTGCTTGCCGCTTCCCTTGCCGTGGAACTGATGTGACAGATGTTTGAAAGCTTCCTTGGCATTCATACTGCGTCCGAAATCGTCGATGTATTTGAGTTCGACATTGGGCTTATACTCCTTGCTGAAATGCTCCGCGAGTTGTCTCGACTCCTGCTGATCGCGGAAGTTATTCTGTGATCTCGCGTAGTCTTCCTTTTCGCGCGCGGACATGCGGTCCAGACGACCAGTAGTACGATCCCGTTCTCGCTGGGAGCGTGCTTTTTTCTCGGCGTCGGCCTCGCGCCGTTGCTTTTCGGCGAGGAAGAGTTGTTTTCGTCTATAGATTTCGTTGAGGTCTCCCGAGTCTTCGGTTTTGATGATTCCTCGCTCTTTGAGTAGCTTGAGGGTGGAGCCTAGACCTCTATCTAGATTGGCTTCACGATCTAAACCGGTTTCTGTCATGTCATCGTCGACTTCCATTTCCTCGCGTAGTAGACGAGCGGCGCGATCTTCTTCGTCTTCGAGGTCGGCGTATGATTGAGCCATGGTGACGTCTCCTTCTTCGTCAGAATCGTCGCCCATTGCGGTGACCCCTTCTGGTTTTCTTGAGTTTTTCTTTGGCTCGGGCGCAGTTGGTTTTTGTAGATTTGCAACAAATTCGGAAGTCTCGTCGATGACTAGACCTCCTTCTGTTCCGTTTTCTTCACGGGGTGTGACAGAAGCTTCTTCTCGTATTTGTTGAGCAATATCCTCGGGTTTTATAATTTTTCGCTTCTTCAGTGCGTTCCGTCGTTGCGCTGCTAAAGATGCCTGTAAATCATCGTCGTCAACAAAAGATATGTCCTCGAAAGTTCTCTTTTTGATTGCCTCCACCGGCTTATCCACATCCATGCTATCTTCGTCCGCCGGTGAGTTCGCAGCTTCAACTACAGGAACTATATCGTCTTCGTCTACGGCTTTTTGGCGGGTTGACTTGGCCTTCTTTTTCTTCGGTTTCTTAATCTTGACTTCGGACATATCGAGGTAGTCGGATTTTGGCTCGTCATCTGCAATCGCAATTAGTCTGCGAACGTTCGCGGGGCAGAAGGCTGCAATGTACTTACTCAGAATATCAAGACTGAAAGCTTTGGGTTTCATCTTCTGAACAGAACCAAACTCAGCTCGAGTTTCTTTGGTACTGCCTTGACCATCCAGTGTGAATCTCGCGCCCTTCTTTCCCACGATTTCTTCATCGTAATGAGCCAATATACTCTTTTCGCCAGTCTCGTCTTCGACATCATTGGGGTTGTAGACTGGCTTTTTCTTCTTGAGTTCTAGCTTGTCATGAAGCTTTTCCCTCTCGCGCAGATCCAAGTTCTCTAATTCGTCGCCCTCTTCTTCATTCTCGTCGATAGTGGCATCTTTCAGTGTCAAGACCTGCTCTTCGCCCTCCTCGAATGTGTCGAGCTCATGCCCAACCTTGACGCCCGCCAGATCCTTAGCCGTATACTCCGCAGCAGCTTCAGCATCAGCCAACTCCTGCTCTCGCTTCCGGGCTTTATCAATTTCCTTCTGTCGTTTCTTCTGCTTCAACAGCCAACTCTTTGCATCAAGTTCGCCCTCATCTGCCTCTCCCAGGCCTTTGCCTTCTAATTTAGAAAATCGTTTCGCGGCATCTCGAGCCTTCTTGATCGCTTCAGCTTTAGCATCCCGCTTCTTTTTGGTGTCATCCGCTTCTTGTATCTTGCGGTAGTTGTCATAACTTTCGGCCTGTCGACTTTCGAGGGTGCTGCCCAGATCTTCGGCGGGTTCTGGTGCTGCTTCTTTAAATACTGGACCTGTCGCGCCGCCGGGAACCGGCAGTGGTTTCATGCCCAGGGACACTCGAATCCGGTTCGTCTCCTCGATAGAGATTGCGTCTGCCATTATGAAGTATGGTATCTATGTGTGTAGGCCGTGTGTGTGTATTGCGACTGGGTGGAGAGTTGCAATCGATTAATTGATTACCCCCAAAGTCAGAAGCGGCTCCAGTTGAGCGCGCCAAGCCACCGACTCACCAGCCACATCACGTGCACCCACTAGCGTCTCCACTAAAATTTCTATATTTCTTTGCGGCTCAACTTTTTCCCTTCCTCTCTTTTTCTTTCCCAACAACAGATTTGTGCCCAGTGTCCCTCCAGCCCCCGGGTTGTGAGGTCGCATACTGCGGCAGTTCGATCGTCCTATGGAGCCGTCAGCCTTCCCAGGCAAATCATGGCGTCAATTTTCCGATCGACAAATCTCAGAGTGATCGGTCACTCACGAAGCCTGAATTCGCTGTCAAAAGCTGAGCTCGGTAGACGAGTGTACTGAAGGTGTCATATTCCTAAACCCCTTCGCCGAGGCCGTTGGTCAGTGATGCAGGGGAAAACCATGACCTACCTACATATCGATATTGGAATTTGGGGGATATATGTTGCTTTGGACGCCACGCCGATTCGACTCGATTCGATTTACGACAATAAATAAAGGTCGCGACGCTTTCGTGGAGGCGGCTTGGTGTTTGGAGGAGGATTGCATAATACGCAGGAGATATTGGTTGGCATACTTCAGCAGTCGTTGGGAGCTCCACCTCATGGAACTCTTCTTGGGCGATCGTGTACAGAGACCTCTCGATGTGGTGGCATCCCCAGCGTTCAGCATCATCAAGCTTTTGTTGCTGCAGTCGGAATAGAATATACATGGTGTGGCAGACGGCCGAGGCGATTTTGTCAGAGGAGGGGAATTCGAATCTCTCCTTCTGCCAATATCTAGTGGAGAGTGTTGTCTAGCTACCTCTTCCTTCTTGCTTGATCTGAGAAAACTTTCAACCCTTTTCTCTAAACGCAGTCCATAGAGTTGACTGCGCTATTGTGAAAAGACGTTTTGTTTCTGTTGCAACCTAGTAAAGTATTCCGTGGCCTCGTGTCTATGGAAGTGGCGAGTACCTAGGACAACAAGTCTTCCTTGTTCACCGCTATTATAGAATTCCATGTTTGAAATTCAACTACCAATGGATTTCAATAGGTGTTTTCTACAATTGTAATTGTTGTTCTGAAGCAGACCTCCTTCTTGCTTGAGGTGGATGGCTCTGGAACTTGGTAGGCGGACGTTCCTCGTCTAGATTATACCTCTTTTTATTCATCCGATCTAGAGTTTACTTCTATACGAGTAGGAGAGCCGAAGCTTAAGGAACGGACGGATTGAAGATGTGGTGTTGCAGCATGGAATATGTATCAAGTAAGTACCCCGCAGTAGAGACGTATAGACTGTGGGGTAAGCTATACTCAGAAGCTTCTTGCCGGCATTTCTCAGGAAGCACCAATCATCTTCTACAACACAAACATATCCTCATCCTATTCAAGTTTTTTATCCGAATTTCACTTCCACTTATTGAAAGGGTAAGAAACTCGCATCCGTGGCCGCAGTATCGGGAGTGACTGCCTCATTAGACCCCTCGTCACAAGCTGCAACCCAGACCAGACATTCACAAACTTCCAACTGACATATGTCTGCCCTGGCCGCTTCGGAGAGCAGGATTTCGCAGGATTTTCGAAACAGACCATACCCAAACAGGTCACTCATTGCAAAAAGCTGCTGAATTAATTTAAAAGCGCTTCAAATCGCGGCTGTTAATTTGCGGCGTTCCTTCCCCATAAAGCCCTTCCCCATCATCGCCCCTGCAGATATCACCAACTCACTAAAGCAAACAGGCGTAACTCAAGAAAATCTTGACGACCTGGTGCTTCCTCTTGCAGGAGAGCCACCGCCGCATCGGTGGTACTTTGCTGGCAGAGTAGGCTATGCCATTTCGAACATAGCGGGCTTTCTCATCGAATTCACACCAATTCATATAGTTCAAGATGGATGCTGTTCCTTATATCTCGTCATTCAACCCCTTCTCTTCTCTCAACCTCACCGCGGCTGCTCATCCAATCATGTACTCATTCACTTCCTTCCTATTGGCAGGTAGTCTTGCCTTGCAGACCGCTCTCTCGTTTCCCAGCCCATATCAACTCAACGGGCGAGAAGCGGAGATTTTAAAAAGAGATGTCGATTCTTTCGTAGCTACCGAAACTCCTATTGCGTTGGCGGGCATCTTGTGTAACATTGGCTCAGATGGTGCTTGTGTCCCGGGGGCCAAATCTGGACTCGTGATTGCTGGGCCGGGAAAATCAAATCCTGATTGTATGTCATCTACTCTTTGCTCATGAGCTACCTGCTAATATCTTCAGACTTTTATACGTGGTCATTCTCCTCATCTCTCAAGTAGAAAAGCAATACTAATGACTACAGGACTCGTGATTCTGCTCTTACTTTCAAGTGTCTTGTGGATACCTTCATCAATGGCTACTCCGCTTCTCTTCAAACCGAAATCGAGAATTACATCACGGCACAAGCGCATCTTCAAACTGTTGGCAACCCATCTGGCGGGCTATCTAGCGGTGGGCTTGGAGAGCCAAAGTTCAATGCCGATTCAACAGCTTTCACTGGCTCATGGGGTCGTCCGCAAAGAGATGGCCCAGCACTTCGAGCAACTGCTCTTATTGCTTACTCTAAGTGGTTGATCAATAACGGATACACCTCTACCGTCACTTCACTGGTATGGCCTGTCATCCAAAATGACTTGAGTTATGTCACACAGTATTGGTATGTATTCTAGGTCCTCTTTAGCTTACAAGTTCTGACAAGTGTTCGTCAGGAACCACACTGGCTTCGATTTATGGGAAGAGGTATCCGGTTCTAGCTTTTTCACAATCTCTGCCCAACACAGAGCACTTGTCGAAGGCAGTGCATTGGCTGCTCAGATTGGCAAATCCTGCACTTACTGCGACTCTCAAGCACCACAGGTCCTTTGCTTTTTGCAAACCTTCTGGAATCCTTCTCAAAACTATATCATTGCAAACATAAATGCAGGGAGTGGGCGAAGTGGAAAAGATGCCAATACAATACTTAGTTCCATTCAGGTCTTTGATCCTGCAGCTGGTTGTGATGCATCTACCTTTCAACCGTATGCATACCCTCATGTTTTCCAGTTGTAACTTGTAGAAGGGCTCTTTACTAATACCAACTTAGATGTTCCGATCGGGCCTTAGCCAACCACAAACTCGTCACTGACTCCTTCCGATCCATATACGCCCTCAACTCAGGCATCGCCCAGGGAACAGCAATCTCAGTCGGCAGATACTCAGAAGACAGCTACTATGGCGGAAACCCCTGGTATCTCAACACCCTAGCAGCAGCGGAACAACTGTACGACGCCCTCTACACTTGGAAACAACTCGGTTCCATCACGGTAACCTCTATTTCCCTCCCATTTTTCAAGGACTTCAGCTCCTCAGTCACCATTGGGACATACGCTTCCACAACCAGCACCTACACAGCACTCTACAACTCGATCAAAACATATGCTGATGGATATTTGAATATCGTCGCTAAATACGCTGAAGCTGATGGTTCACTCGCAGAGCAATTTTCACGATCAAATGGGACACCACTTTCGGCCTATGATTTGACTTGGTCATACGCTGCATTCTTGACAGCAGCCGCGCGTCGGGCAGGCAAGGTACCTGATTCTTGGGTAAAACCATCAGCTACCGTTGTTCCGACGGCTTGTATCGCTACCTCTGCAATCGGAACCTATTCTACAGCACCCACGAGCGCTTTTCCACCTAGTCAGACACCTATCACTGGTATCCCGACCGGCGTCCCGACCACGACGGCTCCGCCTTGTACTACTGCCACGGCTGTTGCGGTGACGTTTAAGGAAACTGTCACTACTAGTTTTGGCCAAGCAATCAAACTCGTTGGAAGTGTTGCTGCGCTTGGGAATTGGGCTCCTGTCAATGGTGTTGCGCTGAGTGCTAGTCAGTATACTGATTCTAATCATGTGTGGGTTGGAACTGTTACGCTTCCTGCTGGGACGGTTGTGAGTTATAAGTATATCAATGTTGCTTCGGATGGGACGGTCACTTGGGAGGCGGATCCTAATCACACGTATACTGTCCCTGTTAGTTGCGCTACGGGGGCGACGGTTAATGATAGTTGGCGGTGATTTTGATGTGCGTGGGGGATAGGGGGTTTTTGGTGGGGGAAAATTGGTTGTGGAGAGGTCGTGAGTTATGCCGAGGGGAAAAGTATACGGTTTTGGCATTTCTTTGGGGGATGTACATATTTTAGCATTTTTGATCCCTTTGAAGAAGTTCCACGGTCATTGATTTGTTTTTCGTCTAACGTGTATATAACTATTCTTGTCAACTTCACCTTTCGAGCTTGCTACTTGTTGTGTTCTCGTCCTCCATTGCCCTAGAAGCGGACGCGGAAAAATTAATTCACCCCGCTCAAATAGAAAATCTGCTGCCCCTCGGCGACAATACGCCTCTCTTTCGGAATCACTTTTTACAAGTACCGTCACTAGTGAAACCGGATCCCAGGGTATAACGAGTTGAACCCATGAATTATTTTTTTCTTTTCTGAAACGCTGGGTGGGATGGGTACTGAGAGTGCTGGATCGAGTGATTTAGTAGTTTGAAGAGATTTGGAGTTTGTTTGGTTATAAGAAATAGGAAAAAGGAGGGGGGAGGAGGGTATAGCTGGGAGTGAACTTGAGGATGGTGTATAGGATCCGGGAGATGAGATTTTATTCACTAACTTGAGATTCAGTTACTTTTATCTAGATATATATCCGATTTCGGTACTAAGAATAGAAGTACACCAAGGGGAGTCATTACTCCGTGCGTCGAAGTGCTGAAAAATATAGTAGACTTACTAACTTCTCTTAATAAGTATATAATAACACTATTTAAGTTCTTAATTCTTTACTACTTGGAGTAACGTATAGAAAATACTATAAAGAATTCTTAGTAGATTTACTAGTAAAAAAAATACTCTTCTAGATAAACTATATAGCTTTAAACTTAGAGCTAAACTATAAGTTGGAAACTTTTCTTCTTATAAAGCTTTATCCCTTCCACACTTCATATATACAAGTTAGTGCGCGTGTTTAAAAGTGGCTATTTTGGTCCACTTGGCCTTAAAGAAAAACAGCACTTCACGTGTAAGCCCCATATACCAAGCAATCACTAACCTGTATATATGAAGTGTGAAAGGGCTATAAATGTAAGTTGTTCCAATTTATACAGCTATGCTAGTGGACCGTATACCACGTTGCCACCTGTAGCGCTTGCTTTCTTGCTTCATGGGTTCTTGTTAAACAGGCCATGTCCAAGGGCTCCCTGGTCCGGTCTTGGAACAAACTCAAACTCGCGGAGAATTCGGACCCTATGTTGACAACTTGGATAGCAAAATCTGACAAAAAGTGGTCTATTGTTCTGAAGGATGCTACACCGATCAGACAGATCTCGATTACCAGCCAATTCCATTGTACAACCAAAACCTCTTAGTATGAGAATAAAAAGGGTGATTTTTAGTTTGCTTTTTATTGATTTTAGACTGTGTATACGAAGGTAGTAGCACCTCTAGATAGTATAACTACTTTTAAATCTACTAAATTAACTTAGTTGTTTAAAATTTTTCTACTTAATAAACTTATAGAATAGTTATTAAGAGTA
This sequence comes from Hymenoscyphus scutula, assembly GCA_001399465.1. Taxonomy (NCBI): domain Eukaryota; kingdom Fungi; phylum Ascomycota; class Leotiomycetes; order Helotiales; family Helotiaceae; genus Hymenoscyphus; species Hymenoscyphus scutula. The sequence goes on along the minus strand of LKTO01000040.1, from coordinate 140,332 downwards.
AGTAGAAATCGACTTAATACTCTATAATTTAAGAAGGTCGAGAAGTTTATATAATTAACTTAATTATTCTAGATATTTATATATACTAGAGCTAATTAAGTAAACTTACTAGATAGAACTAAATTATTTTTAATTAGTTATATATTATATAACTCTAGAAATTTATTTAAATAATATAGTTACTCTAGAATAGTTTTTATACTAAAGTTATAATATAAAACTTACTTAATAGACTAGTTTATATTTTATTATTTAGATATCTATAAACTCTTTAACTCTATTCAAATAGCTTAGTCACTCTAAACAGTTTTTACACTTAGTTTAGAATAGGAAAATTACTAGCTAGGTCGTCTTAATCTTCTATTTTCTTAGTAATTTAGTACCTTTATTTAATTAATATAATTACTCTCTATAGTATTAAATAATGTCCGTTATATATTTAGTTTACTAAATTTACTACTAGCTAGTCTAAAGTAGTACTATAATTAGTTAATACTATAATTAGTAAATTAAGTATATAAGAATGATTTAATTTCTTTAAAACTTAGTCGACGAGAAGTAAGAAGTAAGTTTTCTTTTTTCTTTCTTAAGTTCTTAAATAAAATCTCTATAATTAAGAACTAAGAGAGAGATTTTTAAGTGAATATAATACTAAAAGTTAGTTTCTTTAGCTTTAAACTTTAGTACTAGTTAAGTTTTAAGTAGGTTAAAAGTATTAGTCTAGAGGAGAAGTAAAGTTAATAGTTAATAGTAGATAAATTTAAGAAACTATAGAATTTTAAACCCTTTTTTAGATAAGCTAGGCTATATATAGAGCGATTTACTAAAAAATACTAACCTTTAGAGTACTTATATAGTCGAGGTCTACTATTAATTACTAGCTACTTTTATACTAAAAATTAAGGGAAATAATCTACTATTTTTATATCTTAACTCTTCTAAAAAGTTTTAGTATTATAGAGTAATCTTTAATTATATCGACTTAGTTTTCTTAGGAATTCTATAGATAAAAAGTTTAAAGACGTTAAAGTAAGGAAAAGTTGAAAAGAGCACGTTTTACACTAAAAAAGTACGCGAAATAAGGTAAAAAAAGAGAAGGTTATATAAACAGTGAATATCTAAGTACAATACTCATGATCCACTATATGGACCAGAATAGAAGATGAACAAGGTTCTAATAATAAAAGAAATTCAATTATAGAAAGTTTTGTTACGTGTAGAGGCTATAATAATTCAGGGGGAAGTAGGCAAAACAGCTGTTTTTGGTGGGGTTTTGGAAAGTGCTCTAGTACTGTATGCTGGAGGCACAAGCATACCTTACAACCCACACACTGTAAAATGCGTGTTTGTTAAGCTGACAACTTATTGGTAGAATATTTTATTGCCCCAACATTACATTGATGACCAATTAGTTGCCATCTCATCCCCCAAGTTCAAACTATACGTTAGAACCTTTTCAAGGCGGCTTAACTTCGGAATTCTAGCCCAGCCAGCACTGCAAATTAACCGAACCCCTGATGTTAATTTAGGGACAGTTTGTACTGAATGAGCACTGCAAAGAGCCATAAAATCGGCCTGAAACCCAGGTAGTTATTTTCTTGTTAGGATAAAAGCTTGTTCAAAAAGTGGGTCGTCGTCATCCCATTTAGGTGCAGCCTTTTCCCTTCACACCTGTGGTCTTTTTGCAAGACACAACATCAACTCCGCACCACATCCTCCTACCCACGCAAGCAAAATGACCAGACCAGCCAAAACCAAAGAGCAATTATCCTCAGGGGATTTGCAGCGGGATGATGTCTTTTTGCTCTTCCCTTTCTTACCCCTCGAAGTCCAGAAGATGATTTGGGAGGAAAATGTCGCAGCCGCCACCATCATCAGAATTGCAGAGCTTACGAGCAGGAGGATGATTAGGGGAGAACAATGGACGGTAGTCAGCCTCGAGAAGATAAGACCTCATAGCGCTCTACACGCCTGTAAGACGGCAAGGGTCTTTACACTGCCATGTGTGCAAAAGCATGCAATCGACAATGGTAGCCGCTACATTTACGTCTCCCACGACACCACCTTCCTCTTCACCGACCACCGGCAGCCCATCGGCTTCTTCAATTTTGTCCCCAGAACCAATGCGCAAAAGGAGTTCTTCAAAACTCGGTTCATGAAGAAGATTGCTGTTGATAATGCTGTCCTGAGAACTGATAAAGGAGCCCGGTCTTCCGTAGACATGAAAGGAGCGCTGCGAGGCCTGCTGCGTGAGTTTCACTCATTGGAGGAGCTTGTAATCATCAAGCCGGATTGGGGAACCGCGGGAACTGGCACCTTCAAAAGAAATGTTAAAGCCTGCATCAAACGACTCGAGGAAAGTATGAAATCTCTCCTGCAAGGATTTCAAGGACCAAGGGCGCTACCATCATCCCCTCCTCCATCTTTGTGGTGGAGCAATCCGGTGGCAACCTTCGTCATGGAAGCCGAGTTTTATGCGTCTCGTACTCGATGAATGTAAGCTTGCTCTAATCCTTATCGGATCAACCCATACTAATCGATCTTTGGTTCTAGAATCCATGAAATATATTCCTGTATTGGCGGCGGCCTCGATCTCTACTTCTTTTTCTTCACACATGGCGTTGGTATCAGCGATTATCTTGAACTTTCTTTGTTTCTTCACACAGGACTTGGGGGGGGGGAGGAGTTGAGCTTGCGCTCAAATATGGTTACGATACGACGGAATGGAAGAGAGTGTTTGTTTCCCAGCTACACAATTTGAGATAATTGGAATTATGGTAGCAGGCTTTCAAGCGTCCGAAGAGCACTCCGTCATCTTGCGAATCAAGAGTGTGAGGTATGCTGCGATGTTTCGTCATCTGCAAGTCAACTAGTACTCGTATGATGAGAGTCTTTGTCTCCGTCCACTCTGCAGGTGAGGCTTGGAATACTGGGTAAAGGTCACAAGTTTTCTGCCCAGAGGTATCCAAGGTCAGAAGAGTTGAGTCCTTCTAAGTATGTCATAACAATTCAACGCTAAGTCAAAACTCTACTGAGACAACAATATACCACTCAACCACAAATTCCAGCCCAATCCTTCGCTTACCCAAACTTTCCCAGCTTCTCTCCTAACAAGCCGTACCCTATCATTCATGAATCCTCCTGTTCTCATTACTCTCACCTGATGCCCTCTCTGCCAGCTCTGCCAGCCGCGCTCTAGTGTTCTTCCTTCCATTAAGCTCATCGCATATTTCCTTCATAGGAGTAACTCCTTCGCCCAATCCCTTTTGATCACAACTTTCGCCTCCTCCGGACTCGGCATACCAATCTTCATCCGTAAGAAATCCTTCTTCAGCCCATTTCTATTCAACATCCACATCACAGCTTTTATATGAAAAATATGCTCCTCAAAATCCAGTGAGAAAATGAAAAGTTCGCTAAAGTGTAAGATGAGGAAGGTACTATTGATTTTTGGTGTCCTTCGGATTGCTTCGAGAAGTACCATCGGGTGTGCAAAAACATAAAAGTGACCGAAGAGGTTCGCTTCTCTGAGGAATCTGTGGACCCTCGGGGAGCTGGGTGTGATGAATGTATTCGTGGTGGGTGGCATAAAAGCCCATGCTGGTTGGGGCTTGCCAGGTATGGGTCGTTGTACAAAGTTTGCTGGAGTACGTTTATGGGCATTTTGGGGCTCGACTGGGAGGTGTGTGGCTTTGATCTTAAGTTTGACGAGCAGCTTCGCTTGTTTGGTGTTTTGGCTTGCTGATGGGACCGAGAAGGAGGTTTCAGGAGGCACGATTTTTCCTGTCTGGTCTCTATGGGCCTCGGTTCGTGGGGTTGCAGGGACGATGATGAAGCTGGAGCTTTCTCCCCTTCTGGGAGTTCGGCGCGCAATTGGGGGGGTGTTTTTGGATGATGGCTTCGGCTTGGGCGGATCCTTGAGCGGTGACATTTTTCCATTCGTTTTATCTTTGAAGGTGGTAGAAGGGATTGTTAAATTTGAGATCTGAGATGTGAACTCGAGTTTTGATGGCTGGCTAATGATTCGTTGTTGGTAACGATGGACCCGATCCAATGTTGTAGATGCTGATGCTGGCTGAATGCATGTTGTGATTTGGACCTTGAGATATTCTGCTGCACTACGTACTCATGGAAAGAAAAGAAGGCGCTTCACCAACTTCAAAAGGGAAAGAACTCTCCAAGATATGGTCAGGCTTGGCACTCTAACCCGCCTTTCCTCGGTTAACAGAAGCTCAACCAACGGTGATGAAGTTATTCGACATATCATCTTAAACTTGCTCTACACTCAAGAGATGAAGTAGAAAACTGTCGGCTTACCGAATTTTCCGTTTTATGTGATACCTTGGGTAAAATTTTATGGTGTACTTGTATTATGCAAGGCAACACCAAGTTCGATAGACGACCAAAAGAATATCATCATAAACGGACCTACGACTCGTTGGATTACTGTGAAATTACGCCAGAAGCATGGAACGTAACAAATTTCAATTGAAATGAATCTTTTGAACCATTGGATTCGTTTACGCAAAAAACCGCCATGACTAAAGAAGACAGACGGCACTTAACTACTTCCCCATAAACATATCAGACTCGTATCAGCTTACCTAACTCGTGTTTTATCTAACGTACTTCACTAGCCTCTTGCCGTCCCTAGCCTATGGCCGTGCCCCCACCAAACGCCTCGCGTTATTGTACTATCATCACACATATCTTCAATGGTGCCACCACAACAACGAGAAGACCTTCATGAAGAAGGTAGGCTTGATCTTGCTCTTCAAGCCTACAATCAAGGCCAATTTGAAACACCAACTGCCGCTGCATCAGCTTATGATGTTAAACCAAAGAAGCTCAAACGCCGTCGCGATGGAATTCAACCTAGGCGTGGTTCTCGTGCAACAAACCGCCTCCTCACCTATACCGAAGAAGAGACTCTTGTACAATGGATTCTATCGATGGACAGGCGCGGTATGCCACCGAGGCCTCAAGCTATAGGCCAAATGGCACTCCTTTTACTCCGTCAGCGCTGTGGAGTAACTACTATAGGCAAGAACTGGGCATCTCGGTTTATCAACAGCGACGAGAGAATCAAATCGAAGTACAATCGCAAGTACGATTACCAGCGAGCCAAATGCGAAGACCCGACCTTAATTCGGGCCTGGTTTCAACGTGTGCAAGCAACAATTGCAGAGTATGGGATCCTCAACGAAGATATATACAATTTTGACGAGACGGGCTTTCAAATGGGAGTGATCGGGACAGCAAAGGTGGTTACAAGCTCTGAGAGGCAAGGCAGGCCTAGGACTACACAGCCAGGTAATCGGGAGTGGGTTACAGTTATTGAGGCAATTGGCGCAAGTGGTATTGTAATACCACCACTGGTCATTTTTGAAGCTGTAGTACACCAAGCAGCTTGGTACCAGGATGGCCTTACACCACAAGACTGGTCAATTACTGTGAGTGAAAATGGCTGGACTAGTAATGAGATTGGGCTATATTGGCTTGAGCATATCTTTGACAAGCATACTGCGAGCCGCACAGTTGGTACACACAGACTCCTGGTCCTTGATGGTCATGGCAGCCACGTTACGCCTGAATTTGACCAATACTGCTTAGACCACTCAATTATTATACTTTGTATGCCAGCACATTCATCACACCTACTACAGCCACTTGACGTTGGTTGCTTTGCAGAGCTCAAGCGGTTGTATAGCAGCCTTGTTGAGACAAAAATGGGCCTTGGTGTAAACCATATTGATAAGCAAGAGTTCCTACTACTATACCAGCAAGCCCGAGCTTTAGCACTACGTAGGAGTAATATCCAAAGTGGTTTTCAAGCAACAGGGCTTGTACCTTTCAAGCCAAATCAGGTGTTATCACTCTTACATTCTCAAATCCATACACCGTCACCACAGCTACAGCCACAACTTATTCCCTCGCCCTACATAACAACAACACCCCATAATGTTACTGAGCTACAGCAGCAAACAGAGCTCGTAAAACAGTATCTTAAGCGACGTACTCATAGCCCACCGTCCCCATCATGTCAAGCATTAAACCAGCTTCTAAAAGGGTGTCAAATGGCGATGCATAGTGCTGTAATACTTGCAAGCGAAAATGAGAAGCTTATAGCTGAGAACCACCGTCAAAAAAGAAAGAGGGAACAAAGGCGTACTTATATAGCTAGGGGAGGTGTTCTTACAGGCGCTGAGGCCCAAGTGTTGATAGAAAGGAATGAAAATAGCCGTATAGAGGGTATAGAAGGAGAGCAAGGCAGGGTACAGCAACGCGCACCACCAAGGTGTAGTTTATGTCGGTCGTTTGAGCACAAGGCTCCTATGTGTCCTGAGTATCAGCGCGTCAATTAGTACAGATTTTATTATAATATATTAGGTTGTGGTTATAATATATATATTTTTGTGTTAGGTGATGGTGGGGGCACGGCCATAGGCTAGGGACGGCAAGAGGCTAGTGAAGTACGTTAGGGTAATTGAACTAATTTTTCCGAAGCAGGCGGAATATTCTAGAACTAGCCAAGGTATCTGGAAGAATGGGACCCGATTGTCCTGGAAAGATGGACTGAGCAAATGCAGACAAAGGCGTCAATAGGGTAATACATCAATACATCGCAAGGTATTTTGCGATATCACTATTACTATCGAAAATCAAGTAATTTTTAACTTGTCTGTACAAAGGGTTATTTATATTACCTCTATTAGGTAGGTAGCTTACCAATATAACTACAATATAAGTATTAATATTTTACTAATATAACAAATAGAAAATGTCAAAATTTGAGTTGAAGCTCTTTTTCTTATAACGGTTAAGTTATCTCGGTCTGGATTAATTAGATTCCCCTATACACCGGATATACTCGATACTGATAAACAATACAATATTGGTGCCTAAGTCTATCTCTACCGCCTCCAGGCCACAACTTGACTTATCATATTGCTGCCTTGTTAGCAACCCTCGCTTAAGCACCGAGTCACCAATCAGGTTAGCAACCTGCAGCTAGCAACAAAAATCACGTGAACGCGTGTCAAGATTTAAGCACGCGAAGTCGACAAACGAGAACATTGTTTCCGGGAATCCATTTGAGGCTATCACCTTTATCTTTCCTGCACAACGAACAAGACAACAACTGCCGTACCTCATATCCAACCCAGCGACCAATACCGCAAACGTGGGAACCAGAAACCTCATCTGCGTTGTCTATAAGGGCAAGTTCGTCATCGCTCAATACACTCAATGTAAGTGTTTGCATCTCGTCCTTGCCTAATCCCCATTCTCCATCAAATCGACTACACTCAGGGGGTTACTGACATGTACCTAGGGGATGGCTATCCAGAGGGCCAAGGAAAGACAGCTTGGAAGTTCCTCTCCGTCCCCGCCAACATCGAGCGACTCCAAAAGGGACTCGAACACATCCATCCATATACCGTCGGCGATGCCGAGAAGATCCAAGCCGAATTCGATCGACTTGAGAAGTTCAAGGAGGATGCCATTCGTCCCATCGAGATGAGTGAATATGGTGCTAAGGTTGAATTGCCTAAGAAGGAGGATATTCTTGGTCTAACCGAGGAGGAAAAGTCGAAGATGAGCCAGGCTGAGATTGTCCGATTCGAGGATTGGAAGGCAAAGATCCTGAAGGAGCTTCCGGAGAGTGGAGGCCGTCTGAGCTTTGAGCTTCGTCGCATGAGCCCGCTTAATGTTTATTGGCCATCGCTTTCTCGTGATACTGGAGCTGGGTAAGTGCCATTTCTCTTATTTATTTTCCCCGTTACTGCTCTTCGTCAATACTGCTCAATACTGACTTTCCGAATCACCAGTGTCCTCGAAGTTGTTGCATCATCTACTGCCGAGGAGGGCATCCCAATCCAAATGGATCTCGACTTTGCACTCGACGGCTTGATGTGCGAATTCGCCTACGTTATCGACATGGACGAGAGAAAGTTCGAGATATTCGTGGGACGTATGAAGAAGGAGGACGCCGTCAATGAGAGATTCAACGAGGTTCAGCCCAAGGAGAACCCGGATGTTTGGGATATGCTCACCATGCCGGGCACGGTTCCTTGCTGGGCCATCACCTTCAATCTCGATGCTGTACCAGCCACCGAAGAAGAGTTCATTGAGATGGTTAAGAATGCCATCAAGAATCATGATGGTGAGGAAGAGAAGAAAGAAAAGGAAGAGGGTGAGGAGGAAGGTGAGGAGAGCGACGTTGACGATGGCAAATCCACCACGGCAACCGAAACCACCGTCAAAACCAAGGCCACCACGGTCTCCGATGCCTCCACGAAAGCCACTACTGCTGTTCCAGATGAGCCAACTGTTGGTAGATCTGATACGGAGGAAAAGGGATCCGATACGGAGGGAAAGAATATGGCTGAAGATGAGTAGACTGGAGATGGAGCCCCTGCTTCTCTCGGGTCTCTTGCTAAATGGCTGGTCTCGGGGGGAAAAGTCTGCATGGATGTCACACGTTTCTTCTAGTCATCTTTACTTTCATTTGGGGTCACGGAAAAGCTACTGCGATACCAGGTTTGTTCAGTCTCCGTTCTTTTTTGCTTTTCGGGGGAAGGGAGTGCTGCCGACTTTAGGCGACTTCTTCTCAAGCGAAGCGGGTTTACGGATGGCTACGTAGGTTAGCAAGCATTGGGCTTGGCAATGAAACGAAATGAATCTTCTACAAGTTCTTGAAGTAGAAAATGGTGATATGATTATCTAGAGAGACGTGTGCATACATCACGGACTGTAGAAGTAAAACAGTTCAAAGTTATTTGAGGACTTTCTCCGTTTTGAAGCATACAAACAATGATCAAGTAAGAACCTTCAACTCAAAAATCAAATTCTTTTGACAACCCCCCCTCTATCTCTATGATGTCTAAAACCCCAAGCCCCCAAAACCTCTAAATAACAATAGCTGTACCAGGAGCACCCCTTCCCCCAACCCGCCCCAAAGCACCCAGCCGTTCCTCCCCAACAGCTGGAACAACCAACTCCTTCTTCCCCTTACCCTCAGGTGCCATCAAAAAGCCAATTCCGATAAGAAATCCCAGGTACTTGCCCATTATTTCTTCATCCACGAAACCTCCCGCGGAAAGATCCTCACCGGTAAAAGCAGCATGGGATTTTAGGGCCGCGGCCGCGTTCACATCGTCCATTTCAGGAGCGATAGTGTCGGCGGGGAGATCGGTGGTTGCGAAATGGTAGAGTGGCATTCTAGGGGTTGAGTGTTAGTTGTTGTTCAAGTGGATTTGGAATACGCAGCATGTGGAATTCATCATTGTCAGTGTGAAATTAATTTCAAACAATAGCAAAGTCCTGTTGTAAAAGAATAAAAAAGGCGGAACTTACAATGCATGCTCCTCTCTTCCATCTTCAGCCGCAGCATAATCTTCCAACTTCTTACTCCAAGTCGAGTACTCAACCTCTGGGACCTCATAACCATAAGTCTCCAAAGTAGCAAGATATTGACTGCAAGTAAGACGGGGGTGGCTAGTAACTTGCGCAACCCCAAGAGGGGTCTTTGGTGGACACAAAGCAGACGCAATGACGACTCTGGCAACGTGGTTGACGGGAACCATGTTCACGGTGTTGGAGATATTGGGTCGACAACCCAGCTGAACACATCCTTTTGCCAGGCGGACGAGGAAATCATCTGTGATAGTGACTCCTGTAGCCTTATCTCCCGTGACATATCCAGGTCGAACAATTGTTCCGCGGAGACCACGAGCTCCTGCTTCGCGGACGAGATATTCGGCTACCCATTTGGATTGTCCATATCCTGTTCCAAGACCAGTTGCGCTTCCGGAGAGATCATCCGCTTCGGAGACAGTGTTGCCAGCTTGAGAAAGTTTGAAGAAATGCTCTGTGTCGAGAACGGAGGTGGAAGAAACGAAAGAAAGCTGTTTAGGGATTCCAGTAGCGCAGAGGGAGAGGATGTCAAGTGTTCCTTGAACATTTGCTGGTTTGAGATTTGAGTATGGGTAGACCCAATGGACCTGGGCTCCGTTGTGAATAACGACGTTAGCTTCGTCTGAAACTTTGTTCCAGTCGGCTTCTGAAAGACCTAGTCGTTCGTCTCCAAGGTTACCACGAACACAAGTGATGCGTGACGCCCAAGTTTGGTCCCACCCACAATATGCTTTGCAAGTATCAGTGACTCGTTCGAGGGCTTTTTCGTCGGTCTTTGCTCTGACATGTGCAATCACTTTGATATTTTGTGGTGTACGTGTCAAGAGGTCTCGTAGAATATAAGAACCCAAGAAGCCCGTAGCTCCTGTGAGGAAGACAGTAAGTGGTGTAGATGGTGATATCGCTGAGTCGGCTGCCTTGAAACTGGCTGGCAGTTGAGATACAAGGGCGTTGGCATCTCCAGCGTAGTCCTCGACAACATCTGATTCCACACTGTCGACTCCATTGGCAGGCGAACTTCTCTTTTCAATTTGAGCGGCAAAGGCTTTGAGTGTCGGGTTATTGAAAATGACATTCATGTTAATATTGAGTCCGGTCCATTTTCGATTGACTTTGAACAGCATTTGTTGAGCCATAAGACTTTGGCCACCAATATCAAAGAATGAATCGTCTGGGCTCATTGTTCTCTCATCAATTGTTGCTATAAAAGAAGCCCAGATACCTGCAACCTCCTTCTCTATTGGTGAGAGTGGTGACAATTTTCCAATCGGGCGTGCTGCTGCAAGTTGTGCCGCGTCAGGGTATGGGAGTGCGGCCTTATCCTTCTTTCCATTTGGATTCAGAGGGAATTTATCGAGTGGAATTATAACATCAGGAATGGCGTAAGTAGCGAGTTTGGTCCTAAGGTACTTCTTGACATCGTCCCCAAGGTGCCAGAAACGGGTCAACATGGATTGAATATCCTTCTCAAGTGGGCCGTCTTCATGGCCGTGTAGTTCGAGCCAATGTGTCCACTTTTGCATATCCGGAACAATGTAACTTACTAGAGTTTGTTCCTCGTCCTTGTTTCTCTTGATCAAAGTGACATTATCCATTACCATATCGTGATCCGAAAGGTATTTGTCAATCTCACCAAGTTCGATTCTGAATCCACGAATCTTGACTTGATCATCGGCTCGGCCGACACATTCAACATCGCCAGTTTCTGTATAGCGACCCAAGTCTCCAGACCTATACATACGGTCCCTTGGCCCCTTGTAAAACTCTCTCCATGGTTCCTCGCTCAGTGACTTGGCTACCTTCTTGTCATCTTCAACCCACTTGGAATTATCCACAAACCAGCTGTCAATAAACTTTGTTTTTGTGAGTTCATCGCTTCCGAGATACCCTTCAGCTAAACCAGCTGCTCGAACGTAGATTTCTCCAATTTCCCCGACATTACAGATACGATTCCGGTTTTCTCGATCCACAATCAGTAGTTGCACATCCTTCATTCCCTTTCCAGCAGGAATTACGTTATCCATTTTCTCGAGCAATTCTGGCTCTGAAGCACGGCTTGGGATTTCAAAGTAACTGACAGCTCGCTGAGTTTCTGTGGTGCCGTACATGTTGACAATTGAAACATTGGAAGCAAGATTCTGCAATGCTTTGCAGTCCCTCTTGAGCAGAATATCTCCGACGAAGAATGCGTGATGGAGGGCTGGAAATTCCGCACTGGCACCACCAACCAAAATTTGACCCATGGCTGGTGTAAGATGGGTGACTGTAGCGCCGTGTTCACGCATCCATTCAGCCAATCTCTCGTGTTGGATATCATCCTTGGAAGGTACCAGGATTTGGGCACCTAGGAACAAGGGCGTGAAAATATCTCTCTGGATTGGATCATGAGCAATGCCACTAAGCATGGTAAATTTGTCGTCCTTGGTGAGCTTGAAATTTTCAGCCATCCAATCGAAGTAGTATGCAAGAGAATAATGTCGTCCTCGAACGCCCTTGGGTCTTCCTTCTGATCCAGATGTGAAAGAAAGAGTAGGCGTGGAATCTGGACCGACCACAACACCAGCACTGTTGTTCTTCAAAGAAGTCTGGTCTGCAAACACATCTTTGCCATTGATACTACCACCAACAAGCGTGCCATCATCTCTGAGTTCCAAACCAGGAACCTCAGTTCGAAGATCCAAGTGCTCCTTGATGAAATTTCGGACTTTGTCGGTCAATTCTCCGGCCTCTCTAGTTGCTTTATCGATGACTACCAAGGCCCGAGGTCTGGCGACATCCAAATAAATGTTTTGCCGATCTGGTGGGTATGAAGGATCAATGACAGAAAATGTTGCTCCAGCTTTCAAAATTCCCATCACTGTTACCACCAAGTCCACACCACGGTGACTGTAGGACATGACCACCTCTCCTCGCTGGATGCCAGACTGCACCAAATGGTGAGCCAAAATATTTGACGCCTCATTGATCTGTCTGTATGTAAATTCTCGCCGCGGTGAAGATCCGGTTGCTGTTTCCACCACACATAATCTATCTGGGTGGGATTCAGCATTGGCAGCGAAGATATCTTGAATTGCTCCTCGAAACGCCGACCAGTGAAGATCAGCTGTTGGGTCTGGAAGAATTGGTGCCATTTTGGTATTTTGGTGAAGTCGGAATTGGAGAGGATGACTCAAAAATGTTTGTGTGCGGTACAAACTTTAGCAAGGTGAGGAGGGTTGACGCTGACTTTTCTTTCCAGTTGTTGAGTCACAATTAGGAGAGAAAATGGTTTCTGAATCCCAGGAAGAAAGCGGCGCACTTCTTAGCTTTATAAGTATATGAGACGGCCACTTTGGTAGTGTTGAATTGGTCTAAACGGGATCTAGGAGAAAAGTAGCTCCGATAACGCCAGAAATTTGAATTGTGACAAGGGACGGAGGAAAAGGAGAAATTTTGCCCACACAAATAATCTGATGGTGAGAGACAATGATCTCTATTTTGGTAGATCAGTCAATAGGACATATCCATCTTAAAATTCATGTTTGGGATCGTCCGATATCGCCAATAAAAGTTTTCGGATCACGTGTCGTCTAATGAAGTCTTACCTACTTCCATTAGTTGGAGGCTATTGTAACCATTGTACAATAGAGAATATTTGGGAGAACACTTTCTGAGGAGAAGACTTTCATCCTCGAAATTGAAGTTGGGATAATTTTATGAAGGGGCCTGCCATCTCAAGTGAAATGTATAAATAGTCCTGGTACGTACTACAGTACGGAGAATATTAATTAGTCAGCATGCAGAAGCAGGGCGGAAGTGCCTTATCGGGAAGGACAAAATGTCAGGCCGAGTTGGTATTCCAACTGCCAGCGCGCGACTCCTCCCTCTGTGTGCGCCTGCCTTCTTCTCCTTCTGTCTTTTTAGGATTGTCAACCCCAGAGGACGCTTTCAAAACTCAACTTTCTTCTATTCTATCTGTCTTTTTAATTCCAACCAATCTCTTCTTTCCAGCGGTCTGTTTGCGACCGCGTCATCCTCTACAGATAGTAGGATAGGGGGTTGCATACCAAAATATCCGAACGAAACGAACCTCCCACGAACGAGGCACGCTGCCAGACCTTTTGAATACATCTAATGCGACGATAATCCATACCCATCAGACCTTTTCTCTTCCCTTGGACCATCGTCAACGTCCTTCAAAATGCCGGTCCAACGTAGTCTCTTCGGCAAGCCTGTGCCAGCCGTCGCCCCTCGCAGAATGGCAGTACTACTCAGCACCATCGCGATATTTGCAGTAGTCACCCTCGTTTTCACATTACCAAATTCCATACCCTCGGGTCCATCCTTGGGCAAATACACCGACCGGAGAATTTCCCTGCCCAAACTCCCGAAACAGCTCTCCCCCAGCATCCTCCATCCATTTCGACAAGCAGCACACGCACCGCCAATTCGAAAGAATAGCACAGATGGGGAGTCAACCTGGTACGCCAATTGGAACTGGCTCAGTCCATTTTCCTCGTCGGTGACATTGGACGAAAACCGATCCCTTCTGCCGCCGCTGGTTCCTCGACCTCCGATCTACACATATTATGATCACTTGTCGGTGAAAGATGCAGGGTTGAAGGAAGCGCAGAATGCCATTCTACTTACCTGGAGAAGGGCATGGTGGGCACAAGGATTCAAACCTGTCATTCTTAGCCCAGCCGAGGCTATGAACAACCCATTATATTCCGAGCTGCAAAGGAGAAATCTGAGTGATACATTGCAGGTAGATTTGTCGAGGTGGTTAGCGTGGGAGAATATGGAGGCGGGAATCCTTTGCAATTACGTGACTCTCCCAATGGGGCCACAAGAGGATCCGCTGCTTACGTTTTTGCGTAATGGAAAATATATCAAGCTGACCAGATATGAGGGGCTGGGAAATGGGTTGTTCGTTGGCCCTCAATCTGCGGTCACGGCAGCCTTGAAGGAAGCTCTGGACAACAAGGACTTGCTGGAAAAGGCCAAAGACTTTGTTGGTGCAATTGACCCGAAGTCTTTGGCATTCGAGATTGATCCAAGCCACAGCTCATTGGCTTCTTACGACATGAAGACGGTTAATGAGAAATACCCCAAGATTGGATCGGATATTAAGGCGCACCCAGCCAAAGCGCTGCATGAGTTGAACAAGCTCATGACTGCACACCTCCACAGCACTTGGCAGAATCGATTTTCTTCTGGTATTGCAGTCACGAAACCAAATCCACTGCATATGTCTGCTGCTGTTGCACCAGCTCGAAGACTGGCTGAGTTTCTCGCTCAGTGTCCAACATCGCCAATGCCAGCTTCATGCCCACCAAATTTGCCAAACTGCAAACCATGTGTATCATCTACTCCACTGGTGATATCCACACCACAACATTACAAGAATACGTCCACACTTTACACAATTGGGACAGTTCCTCATCCATATACCATGGCAGTGTTGACGTCTTTCCGGGACAACATCGATACTAGATGGATCCGACGAGAATCAGAGCGGGACCCATGGTTAACAATCCTCACCAAGGAAACCCTTGGAACTGGAGTCTCCGGAGCACCCCGAGTAATTAAATTCAAAGAAGCCGTAGCCGGTGAACACGGAAAATATCACTCCCTTTGGGTCACAGCCGAGAAAGACATCCCACAAGATTTGGACTGGAACTTTGGCTTCACCATCCCCCGGAACGCCACTGAGAGCGGAAAATCAGAAACTCCGGTCCCAGGACCAGAGAGGAGACCAAAACCAACTCCCGATCCAAAGAATGGACCAATCGCTAGCCCGGAAGATATTTTGAAGGAGAAGGAATTGTTGAAGCGATCCAAGGAGTTTGGTGCCGCGAGATCAGACCAAGAAGATAGACTGAGGGGGGCAATTGAAGCGTGGAATTTGGCGGATACGGAGGCTTGGAGGTTTGCGAGGGCGTTTTTGGCGAGGAGTAGGGTTGAAAGGTTACAGTGGGAGGATAAGGAGAAGAAGTATGCTGGGGGTGCGGGGGCTGAGAGGGGAGAAGCTTCGGGGAGATGGTTTGATGATTGAGGGAACTTTTTATTTAGCAAGCGTTTTTCCTTTTCCTTTTCCTTTGGGGTTACAAAGATGTCGTTTTTCGCACTTTTAGGCATGTGTAAGTGTAAAAGGTAGATCTTGGGTGGGCGTTTTAGGGGGTCGGAGGTGTCTTCTCTCGGGGTTTTGTGGGGGTAGAGATTGTAACATCAAATGGAATCGTATTATATATTGACTTCGAGCGTAGTCGGTTGTGGGTTTCGATTATGGGCGTTTTTTCTGTGTTTATGGCCTGCATTTCTGGGTTTTTCTCCCTCTTCTTCTCGCTGTTCAGCACCCGTGTTCTCGTCTGTAATCTCACTGTGAGAAAGTGACTGGAGGAAAGTTTTGGGGTAACAAGTGTTAAAATTATTTACTCAGCCCAATTGTCGGGCTGAGTAATTTCTCCTTACGCTGTGTCTACTGTCGTATTACTTTCTGCCTCCACGACAAAGACTGTCTCTTTTCCTGCCTGAGGCTCGAAATACACCCCTGATGCTTATTCCCAACACCCTAATTCGCTCAATTACTCGTTAAAAGTGGAGTGGAACTTGCACAAAAAAAATCGGACCAACTTCTAGAGTTCGTCGGGAAATACCAGAAGCTTAGATCTAACAAACATCATGTTGGAAAGCCAAAAAGGAAGATTGAACGTCGCGAGCAGGGATTGAACCTACGCGGCCGAAGCCATAAGATGTCTTCAAGCTGTAAACAGCTTTCAAGTCTTACCCATTAACCACTCTGGCATCGCGACTTGGGTTGTATGATAGGATGAAAGTTGAAGTGATGTTTGGGAATATGAATGTGGGATGGCGGGAAGGCAGGATTGTGTGGGTTTTGGGTGGGGTTGTGTTGTGTCGCGTTGTGGTTGATTGCATGTGATAGGAGGGGCTGAGGTTAGGATGGGATTATGTGTTGCACCGGCAATGGAACTTTGGGTTCATTTGTTGGTTTGTCGAAGATATTTTTGAAAGGGCATTGCGGGGATTATTGAAGAGAAGAGAGTTTACCCAACTATAGCAGAGTATTGACTGGTGAGTGTATTTCTTTGAATCAAGCATCAATGTCTTTGGGGATACAAAAAGTTTTGGTTGAACGTTGAATTCTTATTTTTCTATCTATTTTCTACTGTAAAAGTCTATCTGTTGAAGATCTTTCTAAGGGGAAAGGATGAAGGTCCAAAGAAAAACAAAAAGAAGGCAACAGAAGAAATTCCACCCCTCTAAATCCCATGTCAGTTCACTTGGTATCTCCACCCATCTCCCCACTCATCTCACGACTCGTTACCCCGCGTCTTGTCTCTCCTTCAAGGCCAGAAATATCGACTTCAGAAAGCACATCCCCATCTCCTTCCTTCCCTCCAATTCCGTTCTCTCCTGCATGTCCGTTTCCATTCACAACATTCGCGAGACCATTCTTCAAGCCCCCGCTTCCGGCATTCTTCTCCTCAAGCAACTCCCTAATATGACCATTCAAATAATACCCCTCCAAACTCTCCTTACTCATATCCTTCGCTCCGGTAATAAGTCCTTTACAAGATTTCGTTCCACAAAGACATTGAAAACCTTGTGCCATATCCCATTCCGTGCTAGGATAGAAGAACGTAAGTTCCTGTCCGGGAGCGAGACCTTGGGGTCCAGCGAGGATTGTGAGGGTTGATGTTTCGAAGATCTTTGTAATGTCAGTATTTTTCCATTTCAATTTCTCAGAGATAAGAGGATACATACCACACTAGGTTCACAAGAATGATTCACGTAAACCAAATCACTATTCAAGTTCAAATGCTTCTCCTTCCCGCACTGAACTGTTGCATATGTCGCTTTCTTGGCGTAGGTGCATGGTGGGAAATCCATTTTTGCGTATACGGCGAATGGGGGGAGGGCGAGGGTTGATTCGGATTTGGAGGTGAATTCTTGGGAGGAGTTTGTTCCGTAGATTACTTTTTGGATTTTGGGGTGCGAGGGTTGCGTCCAGTCTGGGGTTAGGGGTGCCATTTTTGGGGTCGATGTTGTTGGTGAGGTGTTTGGTTGGAGAACTGTTTGGTTTGAGGGGACTTTGAATGATGGATTGGATTTGGAATTCGTGTTGTGAAGATTGAGGTTGTTGAAGTTGAAAATATTGTTCTTCTTTCTTGTGATTGCTGTGAGTAGAGGGGTCGAGTTAGTACAAGCCGATGCCGTCACTTGAACTTTAATCAACGTAATGGTAAAGTTTGAACTTCAACTCTAAGAAAAGTCACAAGTAGCGGACAGCAGGAGATACTTAATACTTTTCCCTCGGATAGATGGAGCGAGAACGTGTCAGCTGGGTAGAATGGGAAACGATGATGCAGGTACCCGCTTTGCTCTTTGGATATGGTGTTCTAACATTTTTGGCGGGGCAGAAATGGAGGGGTGATTTGATTTGACCTCGGCTGTCGCTACAATGTCTTTGGGGGAAAAGTCCGAGATAGAGTGATGATTTAGATTTAGGGAGCATTTGATGGAGAGTTGGATATTCGCTTCTGAAATGCTATTATATAGGGTGAAATTGGGCTAAAAATATATGTTTTCTTATATCATGTGATGATGGTGGGGTACGAGCTATTTCTCGAGTTTCTTCTAAATAATCTGGCTAAGCATAGATTTCTGTCTAAATGAGTTGATACTGTTTTTGAGAATTTTTACAATGAACAAGATAAAAAATCAAGTTGCAGGGCACTTACTCATTTTGTGCAAGCTGCTCATCTATATCATATGGTTTTGCTAAACTTCCTAGACAATTATTCATATAAACGAAGTCAAGATTTTGGAACTAGTAGCATATTTTCTCTAACTTTCTAGAATTTGATTCTTTTTAACTGGTTGTTTAGACTCGATTGTTACCATGTAGTTGAGTGAACGAATACCGTACATTTAGCGTGAGTAAGAGGTTCTCCTGCTCATCCTTATTATTATACAAAATGGTTTAAGATATTAAATTATTAAATTGGTAATTACGAGAGTAACAAACCTACTTTCTATATATTCCGTTCACTTGTTCTATGGTACTGTTCTTACTCGACTCAATCGTTGAGAACAAGAATATTGAATTGATTTATGTATAAAACGCAGCAAATAATGACCTAAAATTGTTCCATTGAATTTGTAACATCAATATCAAGTAATTTTTTTTTCTTGAATAGCTATGTTCTTCATCTCATCCACGCGCTAGAAAATTTGTGTAGATGGATCGACTTTTTGGCGGGTCATCAACCTAACTGTTGAACTTAGCAAATATCGCTTGAAGGAGGTTTCTCCAGCCCAATTTAAGTACACGGGTTTTTACAATTTCTTGAGCGTGAAAGAGAAAGAACGAGGTGGCCTACCCAGATATACTTGAAGTTAGAAAGGTTCAGTTCACCAAATCCGCCAGTCCCCACAAACAACCCGAGATTGAAGAACAGGAAGGACAACAAATCCCCTATTAGAATTGCCGAACACATACAACTACTTTTTGTGGGGTCTTGGTGAGCGCTTCTGGAACCACTTTGGTTTTTTGATCTTGGAAGCCCATCGAGAAGATCTTGATTTACCCTTGGGATTAGAGTTACCAAGATCCAGATCTGCAATCACCGGCAAAGACTCTGAGTCCGAGTCATCTGATGGAGCTGAGATTTCAAATGAGGAGTAATCAGAGATGACTGGGATGTGTACGTCGCTGAGGTTTTCTAGGTCGATGTCAGGTAGGTGATTTAATGAATCAGCATCAGAATCGGGTTCGTAGATGCCATCCTTAGATGTATGTTGTTTAATAACTTCCACGCACTTTGACATAAGTTCTCCTGAATCCATCCCATCACCTCTGCCATCGAGCCGTATGTTTCCTACTGTTCTTATCCGGCGACCCGTTCGAGAATCGATAACGCTTTTTGAGGATGACCAAGTTTGAGATACACTGCCACCTGCTGACATTGCAAGAAAAGCATGGGATACTCTGTGGATTCCGAAATCTTCTCTCGAACTTGGATAACTCTTTGCAAAAATACAAGTGCCTTTTGGGGTTGACGGAGTTCCAAATACACTGTCGCTAATTCCGAACTCCACCACATATACCAATTATGTCGATAATGAAGAGCCTTCTTATTGGTGTTAAGTACACTCTTTATCAAAGGCAAGGCTTTCCCACTTCTCCAATAGCCGAGTAAATAGAAGATAGCAATTCCAAAGCCATGGAGCTATCTAAATCTAGGTTACTCGAAGTTTCGATTTTCGATTCAACGATCATTTTCAGTATTTTTCTAGCTTTTGTGGGAAAACCACATCTCCAATATGCCAAAGCCAATTCGTACAAACCTCTTTTGTTGACAGTTCCAAGGGCTACCTGTAGCAGAAGCGCGCTTTTCAGAACATCTAAAGCCTCGGGATATCTTTTGAGCATATTGAGGTTTGTCCCTAATTCTATCTTGGCATGAGATAACTCTCTGTTGTCATTCTTGAAGGCACGAAGAGCAATTTGGAGTGATTTTATCGCCTCGAGGTGATTGCCTTCATTTCTTTGGGAATGGGCAACTATGTAGTGAATAAGCCCATGGTTCAGCGATTGTGGTGTAATCTCAGCTCCGACTCTTTACATGAGAACTCCCCCAATTTTGTCAGTATCCCTCCTATATAATTCGCCAAACATCCCCCAGAATTGGTGAAGTGTTTTACAGATTTCCAATCCTGGAAAAAGATCGAAAACAGACTCTGTTCGAAGGACTATACAGTGTTCGATGTGAGGTTCCACTGCTCTCAGATAATCATAATTTTTCAAAGGATACACAACTAAAGCCAGAACCGACGAAGCAGTGGCCCATGATGAAACTTGCTCATTGTGTTTCAACCTATCTCGGACCCAGGTATGCACTAATGGGTGCATGAAAATTGC
The DNA here is from genome assembly GCA_001399465.1 of Hymenoscyphus scutula. Taxonomy (NCBI): domain Eukaryota; kingdom Fungi; phylum Ascomycota; class Leotiomycetes; order Helotiales; family Helotiaceae; genus Hymenoscyphus; species Hymenoscyphus scutula. Next base: position 119,988 of record LKTO01000040.1, on the reverse strand, counting down.
TGCACTTTCGGGGTCAAGAGTTATTAGCGAAAAAGAGCGAAGAACCTGTCTAGCCCTGCTCAAAGCGAGTAGAGCGTCTTCTGAGGTTCTATTCGGTGATCCGAGCAATTTGCAGAGTTCATTTGCATGCCACATTGATAAGATACTGAGTTTCTCGGACGGTTTCACGGTAAACAGGCGGTGTGCGTGGTTCCATGCCGTGATAAACAAGTCCTCTTGTATATTATCCCGGTAGAAATATCCAAGAATCCAAAGTAAATTGAGAGCGTCTTGACACTCCACATTAAGAGAATTTTGTATTGCGTTTGCAGAGACTTCAAAGGTTGCATAAACGCTACCATAGGTGGATTTACACTGAGTTGGGTGTTCCTCGAGGAGTTCTTTTCGCTGGAGCTCAAAGGTTTCGCGGTAATTCTGTAATTTACATATTCCTTGTCTAATAAAAGCACCTGCCTGAGTAATAGCAAGAGCATTTTGGGCAAGAACGTGTACCACGTCCGAAGCATCGGTTCTGTTTGCGTCCCATTTATGCTCTCTTATACCAGCAGATCTCAAGAGAAGAACTTCTGCATCTTCCAAGTCAAGTTTTTCGAAGGTTTCGTGCCCCGCAGTACCATATTGTATACAGTCATGGTTGCGAGTAGTCATGATGATATTTCCAGTGTTGCCAGTTGGGAAGTATTGCTCGTAATTGATTTCTGGGTTATCTGCATTATCCAGGATCAGGAGCCAAGAGTGCTCGAAGTTCGAGAATTCAGTTTTGGCGTTCTCGAAATCCATCTCGTTAACTTTGCAGACTCTTTTTGCAGCTGCAATAATGCCTCGCCGAATAGATTCTTCGGTGGTTGAATCGATCCAGAAGATGCCCCAGAATCTAGAACGGTCGTGTTAGAACACTGCGTTATACTATGAAACTAGGATGATTTACCTATTCTTGCTATCGTATGCAAACTTTACAGACACTTCGCTTTTTCCGGCACCACCAATACCATGGATGACGAATCGTTTTTGCCCGGTATTTCCTTCGTCATCAGGTTGGCAGAAGATCTCTACCAGGTTTCGTAAGATTCTTTCTAGTCCAGTGAAAAATGGATTCGCACTTTTTGGGACAATCCAATGTACATCTAGCATTCAAATAAGCCTTTCAATTTCTGATCCCTGATCCTCCCATAATTTACATGAAACCCCTTTTTCACAACCTCTAAGATAGGTTACTCACTCTGTATGGGTGACAAGTCCGTCACAGCTTCGGGCGGAATCTCAACAGAAGCTTTGCGTAAGCAGCAGCCATAGCAGCAGCATAAGGCTGCCATTTCCAACTCTTGTGTGAGTCTGAATAATCACTGATACCACGAATAACGAGACAGCGAAAATCGTCCATCAGGCCAGCAGCTTCCATTTCAAAGCAGATAGCGTTGTCTCTTTTAGCCAAACGATCTCGATCGCGTGCATTATTGAAAACTGAATTTCCGGAAGCAATATTGCCGTAATGTATTTCGGGTGCCGTGAGATCCGATCGTTCTTCTCGTACCACTTGCTTGGTTTTATCGCACTCCTCGCACGTCTGACTGTCACTAATGTGCTAGTATGCCGGTTCAAAGAACAGGTCTGGAATTTCAGGTCGTTTGAACTCTTTCGCCCATTTTGGAAAAGCCTTAAAGGAACTGATAGCAAGACTCGAGATGTGGGTTTCCAAGTCGTATTTCGTCTCGAGAGCATTCACAGCAGTTCTTAAAAGTGTTGGTGGCTTGTTTAGCGACCCCAGGCGATGGAATCCATCCTTCTTCATTCTTCCAAGATCATATTGTATCACTCCGCCATGTTCCCCAGTAGGCTTCGACACAACGACATCACCAAGACGAATATCGAATTCCTCGCTTGGTATTCCACCACCAATACCGACCATGAGACCAAATCGCACGTTCGGAAACGAGGACAGCATATTTGAGGCTGCGAACGCCGCACGAACAACGCCATACTCAGGAAGACAGGCCAATACCACATTGTGCTTTCCCACTCTTCCTAGTATGTATGTATTGCTATCGTGTTGGTTTCTTGTCTCGGGGGGGTTGTGTCGCTCGTCCAACATCGCTTGAGCTCCTTTGAATTCGGTAGTCAAAGCGGAGATCCATCCTACAGTATAGGAGGTTGGAGGGAGGCCCAGTGGCTCGTGACTTGTCGCAGACGGACTGCTATAGCTTGGGGACGCTGCCATTGATGATTGAACGCTTCTCCACGAAGGTTGAATTATGGATGGATTGATTTGTGCTGGTATCAAGAAGAAAATGGAAGATAGAGGGACAAGGCTGGCGGTTGGATATCTGCAGCAGGTGGTGGCCATGCACCTTCGACCTTGGGGCGTCTACTTTAACCTTGCCAGAAACGGTCACTTGACAACTCGAAGTCTGTACAGCAGTATAAAAAAAGTATAGTTTTGGTTCCCTTCAAATTTAAAACTCTACATGCTAATAAGGAAATATCCCTCCCCCCTCCCCTCCCCTCGGCCCTCAACTACCAAAAAACTATTTTGCCGGTGGTACGCCAGCAAGCTGAAAGAGTGGAGATAGATAGAAGATTCCTGCAGTACCACCAGTGTATTAAATGAGTAGAGTAGAGTAGAGTAGTGGCTGCTACTCTACTCTACTCTACTCAACACTACTCGAGTACTACTTGAGTAGTACGGACCGATTCGGACCGACCTTCGGGAGACCTCGATCCTAGTATTAGTAGGCGTGTGTAGGGATTAATAAACTAATTTTAAAGTTTAATTCTTTTTATAAAAAGAAAGAAAATAAAGCTTTAATACTTTTATAATTGGTAGTTAAAAATTCCTTAGTTTCTTGTACTATATAACTGCCTTTTTACCTTATAATAATATATTACTACTATATATAGACTACTCAAGTAGTACCTGAGTAGTTATAAGTACCTACTCTACTCCACTCATCTAACTTACTACTCATACTCTACTCTACTTTACTCTACTCTACTTTACTCTACTCTACTTTACTCTACTCTACTTTACTCTACTCTACTTTACTCTACTCTACTTTACTCTACTCGAGTAGTACTCGAGTAGTTGAGTAGTTTGTTAATATACTGAGTACCACCCTAAACATTGTCTATTAAGTGATAATCAATATCCATTTTCTTAAAGTCATCCGATCACTTCAATTTTTAGTATTAAGATAGAACAATTAATTAAATTCAAGTAAACCAAAATAAAACAGGTTTCTGATGTCTGCTTTTTTAACTCAATCAATCTCACCCATCTCAACCAAACTTATCAACTGATTACCTATACTGAACTACTGGAAAAGTTATTCTCCCAAAGTACCGAGGCGAATGGAAACAATCTATGGTCCTTCTCATTTCAGTTCTATGAGAGATGATTGATCGGCACTGGAACCTACACCTCTAATAGATGCTGGGTCAAAAAAAGAAGAGAAAACTTAACATTTACTGTAAATCAACCGTAAAATATCAATTCGTAGCCAATCTATTTACTTATCCCCAAGCCCAAGTATGCCAAAAAACAACAATTAAGAACAAAAAAAAACCGCTCGCTATGCAGCTATCAAATTACACATACATCGGGTATCTAAATGACCAACGCAATTTATAATGATCACCATGAAATCATAAATCATTTCTTCTCATCCCCTTCCTTTCCATTTTCCTCCTTCTCCGGCCATCTGATAGCCTTTTTAACCTTTTTTACCTGGTTTCTAGCGTACTTGAATAACCTCCTGTGATCAGCAATCAACAAACAAATCATAGTAACCGGTATGGCAACCGCGAGGTAGATCCAGAATGTGTTTTTCAAATCCCCAAGTTGGGGTGCCATGCTGAAGAATGAAGAGATGAATGCCATGGGGGCAAATATCACGGCGAGATAGGTAACGCGAACAAGGTTTTTATTCATTTTCATGGCACGTTTGTTTTCCTCTACGCCGATGATGGTCGTAGCGAGCGAGATAATGTTTTGAGTTCGTGTTTGGAGGAGATCGATAGATTGGAGAATGGATTGGAAGTCGGAGTTGAGCTTTTTAAGATGGAGGGTTGCCGTGTCGGTTCCCGAGAGGCTTCCAGAGTTGACAATTGTATTTAGGATTTCGGAACACATCATTCGATAGACGGGGATGAGTCGACGAAGGGGGTGGAGACGGTCGAGGAGGCCGTCTAGTCCGGTGTCTATGCGATAATCTTCGTGCTCCAGTTGCCATTCTATGTTTGTCAGGCCTGTGATTATGTAGCTTACTACTGACATCCATTCTGCGGCTACGAGACTGGTGATCGGAAGACCAAGGGCGCGTGGTTCCTCAGAGATGGCCTTTATTTGTTCTGGGGTCATGATCGTGGCATAGTGACAGACGTCTTCAAAGAGCGTCTGTGGTCGTCCTAAGACGGGATCTGGGGAGTGCATACTAGGACATGGCTGGAGATTTCGGGGTCCACCCCATAAGGGGTATCCGCTTGAAAGTGTGGGATCAACAACCAGAATCCCTGTGGTTTGTTAGCTTCAATTGTAGAGAATTAAGCTCAAGAAATAGTACCTATAACTCCTTTCTCGTCATGTTTGTTCTTCCGTATCCAAAGTGCCGTTTTACTTCGTACCACACCAACAGTGGGGCCTGTTGGTTTCTTCAACTGCCGTACCCGCCAACTCAAATCCTCTTCAAGTCGTCGTAGAACATTGAAGTGGCCAAGTTCACTTTTGGACTTCTCAATGGCCTTCTCCGATTCAAAATATCTTGCTCGCATATACCTGATATTATAGTAGTTCCTCTCGCTCGCGATGTGAGGAAGGTCATTCAACTCAACCCACGCATCCCTGGTGTTGAACCACAAATAATCACTGATTTGACTTCGGAAGTACAAAGGATCAATGTCATACTTGGCACCGAGAGTTTCGATTACATCCCTTGACAGATCCTCAACGATGAAAAGACGAGCGTGTGCGGGATCATCTCCGAGATCACCGTTGATTCGTTGTCGAAGTTTCTCGCTACTGTGAATATTCTCTCGAGACGGGGGCTCTCCTGATTTTGAGAACTCGAGAACTGCAACTCTTGTTCTCTTCGCTCGCTCTTTGATGTTTTCTCCTGTGAGAACTTTCCATTTGATGGGGGAGGTTCCCACTTCCATGTAATCCGCGAGCCACTCAATATGCGGCCATCCTTTTGATATCTTCTTGAGATATCTCAAATATGGCATATCAGTTCTATTCAGTGTTAATTGAAACCATCGTGCTAACAAATATGATTGAGACTTACGTATCAATTTCCCAGACAGTCCGATGGATTTTTTCATGATAAATCCCTCCAATGTACTTCACATCCATCAAGTCGTTGCCGTGTGGAAGAACATTCGGATTCGGCGTATCCTTCTTCGGTAATTTAAACCCAGTCTGAACTGACATTTCCAGTGGATTCGGGGTCATCCTAAAAGACGAATGCTCGCTCCCCGCCGTGGATGGAGGCACCTTGAGGTCCTTCCCCACATCGAGATGCTTGGCACCTGCCATAGTTGTATATCAATTGGAAAGAGAAGTAAGAATGAAGCCAAGAAATGTAGTATGAAAGAATCACGATGACAGCCCAATGTCCCCTATCCACAATTCCTTGGTGGGGATTTTTGAAAGGTAACGTTGAGCTTGCCGCTGCGAGATGGCGGGATTTTAATGCTGGTCCGTAGCCTAGGCCCAAATCGTCGAGGGGGCGGAGATCCTTGTTGGTGCAGCGCTGGGGGCTGAAAAGCGGAATACAGAGCCTCGCACAACTTGCTGGTGTGCATTTCGATGTGTTGTCAGTGCAGTACAGATGGGTCAGGAAATCATACGTTGCGGAAGCAATTGTAACTCAGGTGAAACCCCCAAATATATATTATAGGAAGAACTGCTCTATGAACGGAAGAGTTCCATTGAGGTAAAACTTGTGCCGCAGATGTAAAATAAGCAAAAAATAAAGAGTTTTAGTGGGATACATAAAAAGTAAAATAGCCTAAGTAGGAATTGTGAAATCGAAAGTTTCATAACCAATCATACAGCCGCCCATGCAGGTCACCCTTCCGCGGCCTTCTGAGCGGCTCTCCCACAGGGCTGCAATCTCACGGAAAACATATTCCTGGTGACTTGAGAAACACCAAAACTGGGTGCTGCTGCTTGAGCCTCTTCTACCACTCTTTTCTACCCACCTCGAATCTGCAGAAGCAGAGATGGCGCTCGGGCGAAATTCTCGAGGCTGACACGCCCGAATCCAGGGTTCCTAGCCCTCCGACATCTTAGTAGGCCCAGTACTTCTCCGTATAGCCTCGAGTTGTTGTTGTCTAAGAGGCAATGTGAAAGAAAGCCCAGACAGGTAGTAGCTTTCCCGACTGCCTTGTGCTGATGAGATTGATCCGAATATATGTTGTGGTTCGAAAAACCACTTTCAACTTGGTTGTATAACCGAAGCTCCAGGGGTCTCTTTGTTGGGTGGGGAGGATATGAGTGATCCCTTCAAAAGGGCTTTGAGTGCTGTGACCATATTTTTGACGTTAATGCCAGCAACAGTCTCCATTTTTTCCTTTCCCTCAACGATTGTCTTCTTCTCGTAACCAACCACTTTGTGTCTTTCTTTCAATTCTCTCACCGCTTTAGAATCCGTCTCATCAGCATCTTCAATGTCAAGAACGTTGAGAGCCTTGAGTGCATCATCCCCGGAAACACCTATCGCCGCCAAAGCATCGTAGACTACGACTTTGGTGAACTCCGAGACCTCATCACCCACAGGGTACTTATCTTCACCGTCTTTATGTTTTTTGTACCAATTTGTCCTGTTATGCAAAAAATAACGCTGATCGCGGTCTGGGTGGAAGCGCTTCTTAGGATCTTCTTGAGAAGCATTTGTGTAGAATGAAACATCTTGGGCTTTTTGAACTGTCCAAAGATGTTCCCCAACCTTGTTACCCGTACTGGCCAATTGAGTAAAAATTTCAGGTTCCATTGTTGCAGCAATAGCTGCGGTTCTGGTGTAAACGGTAGATTTAATGTTCAGCTCTTGCATGAGAGCATGGAATTTTTCGGCAGCCTTTGGATCGTAACGATTGTTGTTTGCTTCTGTGGAGGCTTTGAGCTTTCCGTCCGAAGTTACCTCGTAGCCGCCTTGAAGGATAATATTGGAAATTGAGTTTTTCATGAGTTCCTCGTTGTTGGAAGAGAAAGTGTGGATGTCCTCGAGGGAGGATATGAGCAGAAGTGTTAATTTCTGGCCCGTTTTTGCCGCATTTGAGCACAAGTCTAGAAGTAGATCTTCACCTGTGAGTAGTTCGGCTGAATCCTTTGCTTGAAGGCGATTGTCGTTCTCCTCTGCCATGAATGGGCACTGCTTGAATTCGTATTCCTCGACTTTGTGTCTCTTAGTTTCTTTTGGGGGGTATCCAGAAGTTCCTGTGGCGATTGGGATTGTGCTTAAGCCTAGATGATCCAATGCACCCCTTCCAAATCGAGCGCGATTTGCAGCAGGCTCGAGGTTGGCTATGAAGCCTAGGAGCTCGACAACACCCAGACGATGTAGTTCTTTCAAGACAACCATAGCTGCCAAATCATCGTAGTCCTTCGCCAAATCTGTAATGACAACAATCCGAGGTTTTGGGGTGCGAGTCATTTGACGGGCCTTAACGACATCGAGAAGAATTTCGTAGTATTTTTTCTCGTCATCGGTCAGGCTGACACCATTCCTTACTTTTGGGATCATTGCGTCTCTTTCCTCCTTTTCCTCAGCAGTCATGCGCTTCTGCCTCTTCCCTGGCATTTTTTGCCACAACAAGTTCAACCACAAGGTTAATCTGATCCAGAAAGCCGATATCGAGAAGCGACTGGGACGAGAGAGGTGAGGCCCAGCTGAGCTCGATGGTGATGGCACGTGACGGTCGTCGGCAGGCTCCTTTTTCTTCAAATCTGGACTGCTAACACTACCGCTGCCAGATTCCATACCAGGAGGTTGTCGATGAGAATATAATGTCGAGAAGTGCTCTAGGCTGTGATATCTCGATGGGACTGATCCGGTGTTTTTGACTCAAAAAGACGGGGCGGGGGAACGTGGGGCAGGAATTGCGATAGCACAGGGCTGGATGCGCCGAGTGGGATATGCACCGCAATATATATGTCTAGAGAATCGCGATAGTTTCTTTATAGTCGCGAGAGTTACGAGATAGTGGAGAAGCAAACTAGAGTACCAAAGAATTCCGACGAATGTTGCTTGGTTGGGTTGGTGACAGAGAGGGCGCAGTGAGATGGTGATCAAAATACCGAAGGCAACCAAGCGCTAACGATCGAGTTTACAGGGCTGCTGAGGAAATGAAGAGCCTTGCCTCAGAGCCTATGTGGCTGAAGGCGGCTAAATGTTTTTCCACGGCCGATTTGCTGTGGCGCAACTTCCCCTTTCAAAAAAACTCGTTCCAGTTTATTTTGCATGCAAAGCGATTTGTTGCCAGTACGCAGTGGATAGTAAGAAGCCAGTCATATGACTGCTGCTAGCGAGCACTTGCAAGCGTCGTTCCACGGGCAGGTCTTTTGCACATTGCCTCACACGCAGTACCTTTTTGTACCTAGCAATTTAACCTAATTCCCTACCCTACACTATTGATACTAATATAATCGTAACATTCCTAACTGGGTACGCAAAGCAATTCAACTCCTAAATCAAGGCTTGGAACTGGGTAGATTTAGCCCCTGTCATCTTCTAGGTAACTAGGTACCATTCTCACTCTCCACTCTATCAAAACCACTAGTTGTCCCTCCACCCCTCCCAGCTTGCTTAGCCTCTTCCAAACTCCAAACATCCTTATCTAATAACCGATATTCAGTGATAAAATCTGTCACCATGAGTCTTCCCCTCATCATCCCTCCCACCAAACCCCATACCCACACCGTCATCTTCCTTCACGGCCGCGGGGACAAAGCCCGAAACTTCGCCTGGTCTCTTAGCCTCTCCAAAGACTCAATCGGCCGCACTCTTTACGATATATTTCCCTCTTTTCGTTGGGTTTTCCCACAGGCCGAATCACGAGAATGCTCAGCCGTCCCCGGTGAGAGAAAAACCCAATGGTTCGACATCTGGAACGTGACCGACTTTTCAGACCGTGAAGAACACCAGGCAATCGGGTTGAAAGAGAGCGTTACCTACATACGATCGCTCCTAGCAAGCGAAGCCACCCTCTTGGAAAATCGGTGGGAGAATCTCGTACTCGCGGGCATTAGTCAGGGTGCTGCGACGAGTATTCATACTTTGTTGAATCTGGAACTTCCACCGGGCGTCGAGAGACTGGGTGCCTTTCTTGGATTTTCTTGCAGAATGCCTTTCCCTGGGAGATCACTTGTCGAGACTAGAAGGGTCCTGGGTTTGGATGGGGTACCGGATACGGATAAGGTGATCCGGAATACGCCCATCTTACTTGAACATTGCGTGGATGATCCTCTTGTTCTCGTGGAAAATGGGAGGGGCTTGAGAGATTCTTTGAGGGGGTTTGGAGCGGAGGTCACTTGGAAGGAATACCCGGATGGGGGACATTGGTTTCATTCTCCTAACGGAATGGACGATGCTGTAAGGTTTTTGCAAGAGCATCTTATTTCCAAGCCGACCTCTGAGGAAGTCTCACTGAAGCAACCTGCTACTAACTCTGATTCGATGGATCTATCTTAGGTGGAAATGGCACTGCCCCTTTCCCTCTGCCTTACACACCTTGTACTCCTCGGAACCAAGAAAGGAACCAACGTCGTTCGCTACACAGTAGAATTCCACTACAAAATTAAATTATTTTCTACATCATTCAGCGGTTCTATTCAAAGTCTTACGATTCCCATTCCGTCGGAACGTGTACGAAGAAACCTTTGTCTACTATAAGTTACATAACTTACATGCTAGCTGGTACGCTACCAGGTATACGTATTTAGAGCCTATAAACCAACTTAGTTAATCCTGTAATTGTAATTATCTTCTCGGCACTAGATTGATCATCTCAAGTAATATCATTATGTTCCTTTTTGGATATATCAAACATAATACTATATAAAATTACTTCCTAGATAAAATAAAGCTTCTTAGAATTACTACCCTTCACATTTGCTGTTCGAAACGCCCCGAAGTTAAAAGAGGAAATGAGAGAATAAACAGACAATCAAAAGACTTTTGGATACCGAAATACTCCTGAAAAGTTATAGAATACTTTTAAGTTAGATGGAGGGAAAAAATTGTCTAGAAAGAGAAATTCTTTAATGAGTTAAACTTTCCCACAAATACCCGCTCTCAGGTAGCTCAAGGTGTCCTTAATTGATTGTATTTATTCCACTTAAGAAGAGAAGACAAGACAAAAAAACAATTTCCCTGCGCCTCCCATCACGTGTGAGTAATACACGTGACACCAATAGACTCCACCGATCAGAAGCCTTCCACTTTCACCTCTGTGTGCATCTTGCATGGAAAGGAAATTCTACCCTTGCAGCTATAGCTTGAAGTGTAATATAGTAACTAACCCATGTAATTCATCAGAAAGGTTTTGTTTAACGAAATTATAAATGTAGGTTATGTAGGAATATTTGAAGGTGGTTTGAAAGTAAATTGTTCAAATTTTTCGTTAGTGTATAAAGCAACGGATCCTGTATTGGGACATGGCACATCGTACTACTGCTTATAGTACCGACATTTCTGCACAAAGGGGTTGAATCAGAAACTTTCAGGGTACTCTACGGCGTATTATAGCGCATTGTCCTTGATCGGGTTTTCAATCAATGTGATTGACACCAGACTCCGAGAACTAAGTTACTTACGCTTATCCCCCACTCTTCATTATCAATAGAAGAATTACAGTAAATATAGACAAGGAAATTCATAACAAAGTCACAAATCCCCTTTCTCAACCATGTCTACGCAGGGCCCGCAAACCTCAACCCCTCATTCTGAGCAAGTTGATCCTGACTATACCCATCATTCAACTTATCGAGATACTTATCAAACCTACCCGAGATCTCAATAATATCCTTCAAATGATCATAAGTCAAGACAGTCTTCTTCCACTGCGCGTATTGTCGCGCGGTAGTAATCGCATTTCGAATTTCTCGGCCGTTCATTTTGTTTCCGGCTAGTTGCTCGATGTGGTCTTTGAGATCGTTGAAATCGATGTTTTGCTCGCCCAGTGTTTCGAGGTGAGAAATGAAATTCTCCCAGACTTTACCGCGTTGGTATTGTGTTAGGTTGGCGTAGTGGAGGGCTAGTTGGATTCGGGATTTGAAGGCTTCCTGTTGGGGTGTTAGGTACGGGGATTTGAGAAAGGCAAAGAATTCGATGAAGAGGAAAGAGAACTGCTTACATCGAAGGTGCCCACTCGATTAGATGTGAGGATGAGTATTCCATCATAGTACTGCGGAGAATCTCAGAGTTAGTTGTGTCCGTTAAGGGTGAGACTAGATTCTCAGAAAAGAAGTCTAAAAAGCACTTACTTCAAGGACACGTAAGAAGACAGAGACGAGGGCATTTCGTTTGAGGTCCTCCAATCCACGCTGTTCGAGGAATACATCGGCTTCGTCGAGTAATACAACGCAACCCCACGTTTTGCCAAGATGTAAGACCGAATCCAGGTATTTTTCTACCTTTTCGGGCTCAGTTCCTATGTCTCCGCACGTTACTCGATATAAAGGCTTTTCTGCAATTTCTGCAACGCTGCTTCATGTCAGTATTGGGAGTTTTGAGTAAAATAGGGTTCGTGGTGGACTGCGATTTCTTCCTCGTAGCTTTGGAATACCTCTACTATTCTGCGAACAAGCTTATGTCAAATTTAGCACCGCCTAGCTCTTGACTTGATAAACATTGTTTTAACAAAAAAACAGTAGAAGCGTTCTGTTTGCAGCGGATTCGAAAATCTGTCCAACACAATGCTGCACTTACCTCTCCGCTGTCAAGGTCTTCCCAGTCCCTGGCCCGCCATGAAGCAGTAAGATCAACCCATTGCCTTTCCCGCTTATTAAATCAGTTGATTTCTCGGCATCCAATTGATTGCTAATCAAAGCTTCAATGAGGTCTTTGGTTTTCAAGTCAAGAACGAGACTCTTGAATGCTTCTTTGTTCCATGTGACATCCGAAATGCGGTCAACCTGAAGGTCAAACCATTTCTTGCGTTGTAAATTGTAGCCTTTGATAGTAGGAGGGAGAAGATAAATGAAGTTTCCCGATGGAGGAGTATCCAAATCCAACAATTCGTCACTGAGATCATCTGGGGAAGCCGCTTCGATATCGAGATTGTCCGAATGAAGCTCTCGAAACGTCATCAAGTCTATCATATATCTTTCATCTGCAGGATTTTGAAAATATCGATTCGCTTCTTCAGAATACGATACAAACCGTCTGAATCTGCATTTCCAAAATATCTCTCCACGAGTTCTGAGGCGTTCAGATCGATCATCGCCTAAGTGGCTCAGTGGTCGTAAATTTAAATCAGCAATGTCTTTCTCTGCGGCATCATCCAGCTCCATCTGAAGATGAACAGTAGAGTGATGCTTCCGGAAACTCCCGTTGAATTTCCAAGACCAAACTTCAATTGGCCATGCATGGACCTTTTTGTAATTTTTCTTACCCCGTTTTTTACCCAAAGCGGACGCGTCGTAGGAGTCTATCCCTCCTTGTCTTTCATAAATTTCCTTGACCCTTGGAGTGAAAGGCCATGACTTGGAATAGTAAGCTTTCATATTGCCTTTGTTTCCCTCAACAAGAATGTCCCCGGGTTTGAATAAATATTTGACATAAGGAAGAGAGATTCGGTTTCTGCTCAGTAAAGAATCCGCGGTCTTGTATTCTTCCTCATACTCGTGAACAATGTAGTCGAGCAATATGGAAATTTGTCTTTGACACTGATTCGACAGGGACTTGATAAAGTCATTCATGGTGTGTCTTGAATGGTAGAAGGATAAATAGGGAGCCGGAAGCTGCCGGCTTCTTACGAAATGTTGAATGAAACTAGAATACTCTATTTTCGACTCCAAGAGTAATCTTACCGCCGCTATAAGATCTGGTGAACATGCTGAAATGAATTCTGAGTAGTGTGTAACGGGAGGCAAATCGTGAGTATCCTCAACCTCCATATTGCCATCAAAATCACGATGCACTATGAAGGATGATTCGGGGTGCTTTGCTATATATGAAGGCAAATCGTACATCGGCAGGCTGCTCTTGAGTCGTTTCACTGTTTTGTCGCCACTTTTTGTTGGTACCTGCGCCCAATGGGGACAGTCAAAGTACATCTCAGTCACAACCGGAGGGGGTGGAGGGGCGCGACCGTTCATTTCCGTCCCAGGAGGCGGCTCTCGAACCGGCATACGTGTATGTATTTGATAAATAACTTGATACGTAGACGGTTCTCGCGATCGTTCTATTTCTTCTAGAGCATTCGCCTTTGATTGAAGGCCAGCGATGTACTCTTGGAGACTATCTAGAGTAGTCACCGACTCATCAGGAATTCCCGCAGCCGCCTTTGCATTTAAACTCGGAATCATGATTTGGTCCAAAAATGCTTGCGACACGGAATTGGAGATTTGTGGTGAGGTTTTAAGGGGGTTTGGAGTCGGTTGTAGAATTTGAGGCTGAGTACTTGCAGGAGGAAATGAAGTTGATGGAATGCTCATCGCTAATCGAGCAGATTCTGGTCTGGCTTTGTGTCGTTCACGCCTTCGCCCCGCTGGTGATTTTTCTCTTCGGGGAAGTTGGATAAATCCTGAATCTGCCGTTGGTCCCGCGTAAAAACCTGGAGGAGGTGGTTGTGACCCACCAGTCCAACCATCTCTGGCACCAGGAGGAGGTGGTGGCCCAGAATTCCAACCATCTCCAATTCTGTTGCGAGGAAGAGGAGGAGGTGGTGTTCCTTGATTCATTGCTTGTCGGTTTTTTTCCACAGCTTTTCCCCTTTCTTTCAAAATAAGCAAGTTTCGATTCCGAAAACCACTCCCTTCGCTGTGATCTTGAGATATTGTGATGTGCTTGAGGTAATGGTGGGAAGAAGTCTCCGTTTCCGCTTCCGCCTCGGAATCACTAGCACTTTTCGAGCCGCCCTCGTTTCTCCCGTTGCCGTTGCCCTCCCGATTTCTTGATCTCTCACTGTCACTATTCTCACTATTTTCTTCTTCGCTCCCACTCCGACTCTCTGAGCGATGTTCGTCCTCACTGTCCTCACTGTCCTCACTGTCGCCCCAGCTCCTACTTCTGCTGCTGTATGAATCAACGTCTGTTTCGTCTTCTTCGTATGGATCTCCACCCCCGCGTGCTGGGTGATTCATGAAGATTGGAGAAAAGTCGATGGTTTAGGTATCTTTGGATCCTTCGTTGCGAGGGGGGTTTGCGCGTGCTGCCACTGCATTTGAATATCGATACCAGGAAAAGACTTCACGAGAGAAGCGGTCGTACAGCGATTATCTCTCTTTGTGCTGGTCGTGATGATTTAGACAGAAGGAGAGGAAGGCCGGTTGCTGCCTACGCGGCAACCCCTGCCACCATTGCTGCAGCTGATGTGGGATAGTTCCTCGGCGATTTTCCCAACTCAAGCACCTTCATGATGTTCTACACACGTCGCGTAGAATTATTCCTGCGTTCTACTCTTGAATTAATTCTTATCTAAGATACCCTGGTCCCGGGTCATGTCAATAATTGAAAGGCAATTGGCGATCGCGAAATCCGAAGTCGGAGCCTTCTCGCCGTGGTACTTGGGTACTTCTGATAAGACGGCAGAAAGTACAGCGTGGGTGATTCGTCCTTCGATATGCCTTTTCCAGATCACTGACAGTTCTCGAATTCACAGAATAAATGACCCGACTAGAGAGCTCTTCAATGACGCTCTTGATATATTCAAATTAGAACTATCCAAAGATCCAACCAAGTCGCAATGGATCGTAGATTCGAAGGCTGGAAGTCTCCCCGAAGTTCTATCCTCAATAATTGCGGTGAAAACGCAATATGAGGAACGAAAGGGCAATTCCACTGTGCGAAAGTCTTTATCGGATCTAGCTGAAAAGATCCATTACTATGGGAACATCATGGATGTTCTAGTGCAGCACCACCCAGAATATATATCTTTGGCATGGGGAGCTATGAAAGTGCTTTTTGTGGTAAGCTGCGTACACCTACTCTAGTCGCCTATTAGAGCTTTATAAAGGACTGGTGGCTAATTGGCTCGCTTAGGGTGTAGTCAATCATGAAAAGTTGTTGTCTCGGCTTTCTCAAGGCTTATGTCAAATCGCCGACGTCCTCCCCAGGTTAGAGTTGACTGTGCGACTGTTCCCAACAGAAGCGATCAAGAGTGCAATCGTAACCATCTATTCGTATATTCTCAAATTTCTCATCAGAGCTCTACGATGGTTCAAAGAAAGCAGACTCTCACACGCCATACATTCCATTACAAGGCCTTCTGAGGTGAGTTTCAACTTCTGTGAGCCTTTCCTCTTATACAAGGTGCCTCGACCACTATAAAGACCTCTTGTTTTGAGACAAAGCTTGGCTTTTCATTCTTTCTCAACGAGCTGGGCTAATTCCACGATCCTATCATTAGCTACGTTATGACGATCTAATTGAAAAGATAACATATCTCTCTCGAAATATTACCGAGCTAGCGTTTACGAGCAGCCAAGCAGAGTTACGAGATATGCATATCAAGCAACAAAGCTTCATACTCGGTCAAACGGGGTTCCAGAATGAGCAGCGACAGTTTCATTCCACTCAGATGGCTTTCAATGCCGAGTTGAAAACTCGACTCTCAGCAAGAGATTCGGCTGAAGACAAAATTGACCTTTTGAGAAATGAGTTCTTGATCCTGCGAGAATCAATAGTCTCTCAACGATCTTTGAACTCGTCAGCTCAACTTACCATTCAGCATGACATTTCCGGAGTACATCTCCAAGAGCTTCTTTCTTTTTTCACCAACAGCACAGACAACTCCTTATTGGATTCACAAGCAGCCTTCCAATCTTCACTTACACTTCGAAACAATCGCCGTTGGCGAAAATCCAATAACGGTGCTCCTTTCTGGCTCACCCCCAAAATGCAATTCTGGAATCAGTCAACAATATCTTCCCTCATCATGATAAAAGGAGTGCGAAAATTCCGCTTTCAAATACAAGATTTTCTCGTCGACTCGATATCACAACTTATCGATCGAGATATACCAGCGATATGGATACTAAAAGCGGGCATCGAATATCACGATGCTGCATCACAACCTACCCCTATCGATCTTTTGAAAAGTGTCATCTCCCAAGCCATCAAGCTCAACCCCTCACTTCATAACGATGCATCTCTATCCCAGAAAATGAATAGCTTCAGACATTCAACTACCGAGTCCGACTATTTCAATATTCTCGCTTCGATCGTACAGTCATTACCTCTTCTCTACATCTTCATCGATATCGAACTCCTCTCAACCTCCGTCGCCGCTTCGGACGATGCCGGGTTTTCAATTCCAAAAAACTTCCAAAAACTGTTCTCAGATTTAAGGAACCGTAGTCATGATACAGTGATCAAAGTTATTCTCGTGAGCTATGGGTCTCCTGCTTTTAGGGCATTGTCCAGTGTTGAGGAGAGAGATCTTGTTGTGTCTTTGGTAAGTTCTTCGAAAAGAGCAAGTAAAAGGATTGCGATGGGAAATAGGAGCGCTCGGGGCGGTAGAGGAAACAGAAGAGGGGGGTTTATAGTTCTTGCGGCTTGAAATTGGGAACGTTAGTGATTGTGGGAACCCTGGAAACATATGGAGATTTATAGAAATTGAAATGGGATTCTGCCATGTGATATAGCATACAATGTTTCACTTCTTCGCAAGATTTGCGTCAGTGGCATGGTATCTCATTCTCACAACAATTTTTATTTGATGCTCGGTAGCTAATAAACTGTACAGTCGTCCTCCTCATCATCATCCTCTTCTTTAAAAAGGAACATTGGCCAACCTGTCACCTTCCACTCCCGACAACATTCCAAAATTAAGCATCGATTCCCGCATTTCTTGCGTCAGCAGCGGCATCCTGTTACCATCATCTTAAAAAAGGCCTATTGGCCAATCTGTCAGCTCCCTGGTTGAACTCCCGACCAACATGCCAAAATTGAACATCAATTCCCTCATTTCTTGCTTCAACAACGGCATTCTTTACTTGCTCAAACAACTCTCGGTTCTCCACAGGAGCACCATTGCTAGTTCTCCAGCCATTCGAGTGCCATCTTGCAATCCAATCCGTCATTCCTTTGACCAGGTATTCTGAGTCTGATTTGATGATGATTGTCAGATATGGCTCCCTCATCAAGCCTCCCTGTCTCTCGTTCTCCTCCTGAAATCTGGCAACCAAATCCTCAGTTCTTGCAATTCCGATACCCGTCATGATACCGCGGAAACCAGCCCACAATTCCGCCTTCTGGTTCGTAGGTTGAGTGACCCATGGTGGAAGACGAGCAAAATCATTGTATGCCGAGCGGTCGTTGACATAGACACCGTAAGCAGCTTCTGCGCCATATTGACCGTTCTGGCGACAGGTGCCGTCTACAGCAATTATCATAGTGTCTCTTTGTATGAATCTCCCGCCAGAAAACTCGTACTGGTAGGGGCTTAATGCTTTGCTGTATCCGTCTTCTGGCCAGGTTTGCATCTCATTTGGGTTATTGGTGAATGGATGTAGACCGAAACGCTTGCAAGGTTGGAATGCAGGAGCACCCGCTGTCGCATATTGAGGATAGCCATGGCAGTTGTTGGGGTGAGGATATGGATTGAACATGATGCTGTTTGGCGGAGTCCGTTTGCAGAGCAGGTCACTGCGAAGTTAAGATCAGTGACTTTGTTGGGAAAACTTGCAGTAAAGTGATGACTGTGGTAACTTACCGTCTAGAACTACCTGTGGGGTCAGAACACGCCGCGTGGGGATTCCAAGGTTCCTCAGGTTGGTGTTTGGAAGAGAAAGAGAAAGGAGAACAAGAAGAGAAGCGGGGGAGGTCGAGGGTTTTAAGGACGTTGAGAGGCGTCGAGGTCTGGGTCGTTCCTTCTTCCGTTGTCGAATGTTGAGCGCAACAATTTACAAAGTTGGAAGGAGCGATTGTGTACCAAATGACCGCTACCATGAAGTCTCCATCCAGAATTCGTTTTCATCTATGCAAAGCAATGTAACAATTCTGCACCAGGTACATCTTTATAAAATGTTGGATTAGAAGATAAAATCTTTCTCAATCTCAATGTTAGATATGAACAATAACACACGACGGAAAGCATAAGTTTAAAGCCATGCACCAATACATCTGCTTTTCAAAGCGACTATGAATTCAGTTTGGCGGGTCTAATACGCTGTGTTTGATTTAAGATAACATTTTTTACTCATACGAGTACAACTACTTTCCAATAAATTAAGTGCGACGAACCGAGAAGCAGGTTTCAAGTTTTATTTTGGTTTAGAAATATATAGATTTGCGACTGTATATATTATCCTAATAAATTACTGTGAGTTCCCAATTCCAAATCAGAGCTCGTCAGACCAACTATTGCATGACAAAAATCAATACCCCTTTCCTCCCTTACTCAGACCAGTCCTTTCCTATGCCTAGCTTTATGCCTGGGCCATAAACTCTTTGCTAAAAGCCCAATCTGTGTACCCATGCTGCTGTCCCTTATTATAAAAGAGCGAAGGATCACCCGGAGTCAACTCAACCCCCTCCTTAAGTCTAAAAACCAAATCCGGGTTCGAGATGAAAGATTGTCCAAAAACCACAACAATATCATTATCCTTATACTCCTCGTCCACCGCCTTCTTGGCAGAAGCAGCATCAAAGCCACCACAAACCAAGAACGGACTTTGATTATCCCAAGTTTTGATCAAGAAATCGTGTTTGCCGATATCAGCAACCCTGACCATGTCGCAAACGTGGATATATGCCAATTTCAACTTCCTCAACTCAGAAGCGAAGTGGGTAAATTGTGGGATGGGGTCTACCATTTTCATATCTTGAAACTGCGAGAAGGGACTAATCCTGATGGCAGTTTTCGCGGCACCGATAGCGTCAACGATTGCTTTGGTGACCTCGATACCGAAACGAGATCGGTTTTCGATACTGCCTCCATACGAATCTTCTCGGTTGTTTGATACATCTTGAAGAAATTGATCGATGAGATAGCCATTCGCACCATGGATTTCCACGCCATCAAATCCCGCTTCGACTGCGTTCTTTGCGGCTTGTGCATACAAGCCAATGTACTCCTTGATCTCGTCTTCACTCAAGGGCGTCGGTTTTTCGCCACCCGTGAGAGCAATGTCGCCTGCTGATACCAATTTTGCACCCTCTCCAACATCTAGTGCTAGCTCAGCTAAATGAGCGGTACGTCCCAATGCCCAGAGTTGCAAGTAAATGAAAGAGCCTTTGGCATGCACGGCCTCGGTCACTTTCTTCCATGAATCAATTTGCGCCTGGCTCCAGATACCTGGTGCATTTGTGTAACCACTTGCTTGTGGTGCAATGAATGTCGCTTCTGTGATGAGAAGGGTACCGGGAGTTGATCCTCGTTGGGCGTAGTATTCTGGGACAAAGGGAAGAGGGACGTGGTTATCGTCTGCTCTGTATCTGGTGAGAGGTGCCAACGCGATGCGATTTTGCAACTGGAGGTTTCCCAGCTTCAAAGGCTGAAAGAGTTTGGAAGACATGATCAATGCTGAGTGAGAGTATCAAATGATAGCAGATGGATGTAGTTAAGTGCAAAGGAACTTGGATAATAATGAGGTGAGGTGAGACGAGAGGGTGATGTTCTACGAGCCCTTTAAAATACCGTGCGAATCGCCCCAGATAGCGAATTTTGGATGAGTCAGCTTTATTATATGCAGAAAGAAGACCATGGAAACTTGGTAAGATTGGACACTGCATTTCTAATCGATTCATGCTTGATTCCTCAGCACTGAAGCTTCAATGTCCTCGCCTAAAATAGGGGAGCGGGAGCGGATAGAAGTTGATGAGATAGTGCTTGAACTAAGAAGGGTGTTTCCGTTTCAGTCTTTGGGTCAGTAATAATGATCAGCAAATCAGATATGTGATGTGATTTGTTTCTGTTTTGCTAAGAATAAGGCTTAGAGAATTCAAATATCGAAAGACTTCACGTTTCACGATGTTTACGTGAGCCGTGTAGCTTAGTTGGTTACACTAGAGTCCATTCCCGTGCCAGACGAACTTTGACAGGTAGTTGTTTCAGAAACACTGGAACAGATCATCATATCAACGATGATGGGCTACGTTGTATTTCGGAAAGTTCAAGGACTTCTTATCGCCGAAACTCTCGCCTTCTTGAACAATGAAATATTATGTATACAACCGTATAACACGATTGTACACGATCCCAAAGATACAACAAAGTATACAGGCGCAGACCAGAGCACCCAGGTGGTACCTCCATACAACCCCGCCGGATTTGCCTAAATGCGGGGTATATTTTCTCAATGCCCCACATTACAGGGTACCCGAAATAATGTACCGTCTTACATGTACAACCATGAGGATCATAAAAAGGTGTTGAAGCTCTTATCATCTCATACAGTAGTTTTCCATCAACATGGTTTACGCGCTCAAAGGACGAAATGTATTGGTTACTGGTGGTGCCCGGTTAGTTATTATCTCCTCTCGGTTCTTATGCCCTGTCGCTGCTGTCAAGGTTCTGGGTATCCTGATCGTTCGGGGAGATACAAACCGCGTCGGGGGTTTCTACTAATCAATTCGTCCGTCTATCCCACAATTCCCTGGGCTGGATTTCTCAGCATCTTTGCGGTACGAGTACCTGGCGGGGTACAGTAAGGCAGGTAGTAATGCCTGTTGCCTTGCTTTGATATCTAAAAATCGACTTCGTGGGGAGAAAGATTGCTGATTACATCCCCAGAGGTCTCGGAGAAGTAATTTGTCAACAATTCGCCAAAGAAGGCTGTAATGTAGCAGTCAATTACCTCGCCAGCGCGGAAAAATCACAAATCCTGGTAGACAGACTCGTGAAAGACTATGGAGTAAAAGCTATTCTTGTCCAAGGAGTGAGTAAATCATATTTCGCTTCCAGTCAATCTTATATGAGCCCAAACGAATTCCCCACTTTACGAATTATGTACTTAATCTTTCTTGACAGGACATGGGCAAAGAAGCAGACGTCATCCGCGCAGTCCAAGAAACAATCTCAAATCTAGGAGGAATCGACATAATAATCTCCAATGCAGGATACACGCGCTTCTCCGAATTCGCCAACCTCTCTTCAACAACCGCAGAGGATTGGGACACCTGTTACGCCGTGAACGTAAAAGCGCAACACCTACTCCTCCGCGAGGCGTCCCCAACTTTCACATCCAACCCCGATGGCGGAGTCCTAATAATGAGCTCCAGCATCGCTGCAACCCATCCATCTGGTAGTTCCATGCCATATAGTGTCACGAAGGCAGCTCAGATCCATTTAATGAAATGTCTGGCTTTCACGCAAGGTCCGAAGATAAGAGTTAATGCTGTGTTACCTGGGTTATTGCTTACTGAATGGGTAACATCTCCCTTTATCCCCATCCCTAACCATCTTCCACTAACAACATTGCAATATCCAGGGCTTAAGGTACCCCCCCGACAAAATCGCCCAAGCAAAAGAAGCAGCAAAATTAAAGAAAGAGGTAAATCCTCACCTCCCACCAAATAACAAGATCCTCCAAATACTATCAACGAGGGGATGGAGTACCAGCGCACAACTTACTAACATATCAAACAGACAGATCTAGAAGATTGCGCCCAAACATTCGTCGATATCGCTCGGAATTCATCGATGACAGGTCAGGCTATTACCGTTGGTATGTATCCCCCTTTATCTTTCAGACGATTAATTGTTTCCTTGGAAGTAGGATGAGGATGAGAATGCTAACTTTTAAAATGTAGACTCAGGCTTGGGTCTTGCACTTCCATAGTTTCTTCCAGAATCGTCTGTCTTCTGAAACTTCGAATAATACTTAGGTATCATCTTCACAAAATCATTGTTGCAACTTATCAAGATAGATAGTCGCTTTTCTCGTGACAATCTACCATTCTCTACAAGTATTCACCAGGTACACAATCACAATTCTACCTATATATACCCTCAATGTAGGTAGGTTGAATTACTATAATCTCATGTTATGCCGTATATCTCCAGTATTCCAAACTACCCGATATATCCAAACCAAGCAAATCCTCCTCACCTAAACCCCCCTACTTCCCAAGCCAAGCATCCAAAACTTCCCTTACCTACCCCAAATACCCCAAACTACACCAAACAACAAAATCCAACAATTTAACTTATTAAACCTACTCCTTCCTACGAGGAGGTAGCAACTGCGGTCGGTGAATAAAATATACTAACCCTACGCAACTTAAGTATTTCAACCACCCCAGAGATTCCAGCAGACCAATCATCGGATACTGGAGGGTCTCGTACAAATAACAGCATGACCATTCGGCTATCATTGAAAAAATGTAACGTACCCTGAAGAACTACCATCAACCTAGGACAAGATTTGAAATCCCAGGAACGACACCAAAGACGTCCGACAATGAAAGAAGTCATCTGTTTCACAATGGCAAACAAGCAATCCAAACCCCAACTATCATCGAAAAATACTTCTCTTCACAACACCAAAGCAACCATAGGTAAAATCATACTTCATACTCATTCATCATAATACCTAACCTCACCCCCTACACCACCTACAGACGGACCCAGGTAACCCATTCATCCATCCTTTCCCCCGCCTATTCAAGGCATCCCATGCCCAACCTTCTATCCCATCATCTACGACTCCCACCCGCCCTAAAAATTCCGTATTTCGAAAGGGACGGGAGAAAAAAAAAAGAAGAGTAGAGTAGGTAATGATCACACATACACCAGCAGCATCTCAAAGAAAAGCCAAGCCAAGCCAAAAATGTTAACAGTCCAGCCCTTTACCCCCCATTCCTCCCTCCGTCCCGTCCGTCCATGCATCCCATCTATCCACCCAAAAGTTCCCAACGAGGTACGCCAGATCGCTATGCTAGTAGACGACAACCGTGATAAAGTGAAAGAGAGAGAAAGAAAAAAGGGGGATCTTCCCATCCATCGTGGTTTTTGCGGTGGTGGTAGTGTGTATCGTCTATCGTTCGTGTCGTGTATCATACGTGTATAAGAATAAGAGCTCGAATCCACCGAGCCAAAGTTTCGAGAAAAAAAAATCAGTTTTCTTCTCACTCTCAGGCAGCTCCATTCTCCCCATCACCAGAAGTACCAAGGCTAATGGTGCCAGAATGTGGGTCTTCGTGTTTGGCAACACTCCCCTGTCCTCGCCATGTGCTCACAGCACTGATCCCGGACGAAGTAAATTCTTCAATGGTACCATACGCTCGGGGTGTGAGTTTGATGAGGGTGTGTAATGGGACGTTAAGCCATGGCGACTTCTTTTGGTCTTTCTTCATAAAGTAGGCGTAGATGCAGCGAAGAACGGCTTGGTGGGTGACGATGAGGATGTCTTCCGATCGTTCGAGTTCCATGATGATTGGTTCGAGGCGAATTACTACATCTCGGTATCTAGGAATATTATTAGCTTTGTTTGGGGTAATAGATTGAGGGAAAGCCTACGATTCTCCACCTCGATATCGGTAGTTGTATTTATCGTCATCTCTGGCTGCAAAATCTTCGGGGTATTCTTCCTTGATTTCGGCATAGGTTAAGCCGTCGCAAACACCAGAATCCAGTTCATCAAGAGCCTTCCATTGAAGCTGGTTATAGTGTTTTGGTAGGTGTCGAGCTGTTTGAATGGTTCGCTTGAGGGTGGAGGTCCAGACTGTCAAAGGCCGGTCATCCTGCGTAACGTTAGCAACTGTATTGTTTATCTCTGGTTACATTGCATGTGGATGCCATCATGTGTGTAATATAGAGACCGCATATATCGGAAAGCACATACACCAACGGATTGCCGGACGAGTTCTGGTAGTCGCCGCGCATATTCTTGACCTCGTTCCGAAAGATCTGCATCACCACCTATTTGTCCACCCAGGTTGTACTGAGATTCGCCGTGCTATTGGTGTGTTAGTGTATGTTTCGGGATTTCTTATCAGAGTCCGGAACCTACTCGTGATAACCAAATGGACCTTGGTTTGATGTGTAGATTCATCAAGTAGTAAACTACTCGACTTTGTAGGTAGTCTTGGATCCGATTGATGATGACCTGTTTCCCAACATCCATGATCTTCAGATATGTCAAGTCGCTCTCGTCTTGATCAATTGTCTGGTAAACCTTCTCGTAATTGCGGATTCTGTTGCGGAAATCTTGTGCAGCCACCTCTGGATCTTGGCCTTGGTAATCGGGAGATGTAGTTTTGACTTCTAGAATATTGCTCATGATGAGATCCTCGTCATCGCATTTGCTTTCGACGTATAGTGTTTCGATTCCGTGTGCGTCCATCTCCTCCTTTATCCAGCGTCTACGGGTTTTCGTCGAATTCGTAGCATCGAGAATCCCAATCAGCCCACCATCTTTGAACCACTTTATCATATCTGCAATCGCCGCCTCCGCTGCCGCACGACGCATACGCTCCCCCTCCGGGTTTCCCGTATTGAAGAATTCCGCTGTGGGGTGTGGGGTATCATTGCGACGGTAGTTGCCAACGTTGAAGACTTTGGCATCGATCGAGAGCCAGCGAAGGTAGCGTTGTGCTAGAGGCGCGGAGCGGTCAGTGACAAGTCTGCGGGGACTAGGACATGGGCAGATGTTTAATTCTCACCTTTCTGGGCAATCAACGACTTTCCACGAGCTGGCAGACCGACCATTACCACACAAATCTGGGTGTCCTCAACCTGCACCCCCATGCCGTTAGTTCTCTTCGAAGGACGTGCTAACTCCATGATGAACTCTAAATGGAAGATTGCGACTTGAATGATGGAATCCGGGGTAGCAGAAGGTGTTCCACTGTAGTTATAGAAACAGGGAAGGAATATGAGGTGATCGCGTGAGGATTAATCGGCGCAGAATTGTATGCGGGAAATATCGGTTGAGGACGGGTGCTGCTTCTGTAGGGGTCTACAATCCGAACAATAGGTGCGCTTGCAAAGGATTCGGGGGGCAAGGTGAAGTGAACAGGAACAAGTGATCTGAATTGTGCTTGGCTCATGCGGCAGGTGGTTTGATGTTGGTAGTGAATTGAGTAAGAGAATTGGTGTTGAGGTTGTGAAAGGGAAAACGACGAGTCGCAGCTTCTGGAAAACAGACGCTGCAGATGGATGGTGTTGTGAGGTGAAAGTTCTCGGCTCGGCAAACCCCGCAACGCTTCCAAAAAATGCCCCTCACTTGGAAGAAGAGCCGATGTAGGGAAAAACTGACGATCGTCGCCGGCAAGTCAGAAGTATATCCTCAAATCTACTGCGAGAAAAGAGGGTGTGGCTTCTTATTTCACCCAGAACATTTTTTTTCCCTCTTGCAGCTGCTCCTTGATTTGTGCGTTTTGCTTTTTTCTATCTAGTCCCGACTCCCACGGCCCCGTTTTCCAGGGTCATGCAAGCCAGCTGCAGCGTATGCACAATCAAAGAGCAACGCTGGAGCTCTCCAGCTTTGGTTTCACCGTGCTTGGGATGTGCTTGGGTCTGGCCTGGCCTTTGAGAGTGACACGGGACGGAGACCATTTCCATTGAAGCACAAGGCTAAACTTCCCCGGAAAGCAGCAATCTTTCTTATTTACAGAAGAAAGAAGTAAGAGAGCAGCTTTTTGCATCGAAGACATCTTCAACCTCGGGTTCCTGGGCCTGGCAAGAAGGAAGGTGTAGCGTCCATTCGTCCTGGTCCCTGGAGCTACCAACGAGATCCCCCTTGCCGGAGAGATTTCCGATCCCCGTGGAGAACCGAGTCTTCCTCTCCTTGAGCTCTCTCCAATGAAAGCTTGTTGATCCTTTCTGGTCATTTGGTTGCTTCTGAGAGGCTACTGGGCCTTACGGAGGTACTCTCACAACTCTCACCGCCATCACGTATATCCTGATGTACGTACCCCCATATAAATGTCAAGAGACAACAGGAGGAAAACACGTGGGGAAGTGGTCCAGAAGCACGCCGCTCAACAACCAATGCAGAAAAGAAAGCACATGCTCGAGCTCCAGCAGGCAGAAAAGGGGAAGCACCAGGAAGCAATTACAAAGCAATAAATTCCAATGGCAAAGCAAAAAAGTGGTCTGAGGAGGCTCATTTGAGACGACGATTGAACGCGGTACGTACATTGCCCTTTCTAAACATGTCCTCTCTGTTCCTGACGCCATTGGAACCGGCAGCTACTCCTCCGAGCATCGTGAGAGTCAAGGAAGCCTTTAAACTTCCCGAATTGCGTATTGCCGTTGAGAATCGCACTCGCACAGGGTTGCACGAGGCTCTTTTGCGTAGGTAGATATCGGGTATCGGCTAGCGATCGCGTCTCGGGGAAGCAGAAGCAGGAGAAGCAGAGGTCGGGTCGGTTGTCACACCGCTGATTCGGAAGCGTAGGTTGTGTATTGATGGAGAATCGAGGGAGATAGGGAAATGGGGATATGGACGAGTTAATGGACAATTGATGAAAGAATCAAGTGGGGAAAGGACAACCTCTGTGGTATTGTACTTGTAGTCCGAGCTGTTGAGAGCAGAGCAGCTGATGATGGGGTTTATGGTCAGTCTTACAAAAAGCACCAGCTGGAGAGTTGTGTTATCATGATAAGATAAAGGCTGATGATGCCTCTCCTCTTTTTAAAGCGGCACTTGTCCGAGTTTCGGGAACTACTCGTACACATTTATGTACCAAGGTACATCTGTTCCACGTGGTGGCCAAGAGTCACTTGTATGGCTGGTGTTTGGGAAGTACCAGTAGGAGAGATTTTCTTGATCAAAACGTAGATAGTATAGATACTCGCTAGCAGAGTAACACAAGGGTAACGATCGGAGAATATTTTAAAGGTTTCACACACAGGTACAAGTAGTGAAGGTTCAATCTGACAAAAATACCAAAACCGACGCTAAGCCGAATTGAGAAAGTCGGTTTTCCGTGCTCTACTAACTACCTACACTTCGACATCGTCACTTCGTACCCCCCCATCACCATGACCATGACCCATCTACACCTCGCTATATGTTAATTTTATACCTTCATGAGAATTTCCTGCCGTGGTGCACAATCCGTATCATACTTCAATTCCTCCTCTCTTTCAGATTGTTTTCAAAGAGGTTCTCTGCTCATCTGCCTGCTATTTGAGTCCTCATCAATGACATTATCCGCAAGCCAGAAATCAACGGATGAACGCACTGTCAATGCCACCACCAACCTCTTCAAACTCTTGCGTCAACATCAAACAATAGAATCCACACTTCTTGAAAAGCAGCAAGGCCAAGCTGCACCCAAGAGTTTCTAGATCCATTGCCAAGAAACTTCACGACGGCAATGGAAGAACACCATTTAAGCCGCGGGTCACCTCACTTTCAGGTCGTCACGTCAATCAAGTCTCAATCAATTGTAGAACCGTCGAATTCGAGTGCTATAGACCGTTTCACATCATCAACTCCATAACCAACCCCAACTCCATGCTTAAAGGCCGAGGACACACGACGATGTGCGTATAACTATCATTTTGCCATACTCCATCCATCCGATATTAAAAATTCATTGGTTCTGCGCCGCAAAAATCAATTGTCCCAACCACTGTACTCCTAGAAACCCAATTCAATCGTCCAGAATGAATCCAAAACCCTTCTCGCGGAAGAACTCTTCGTCATCTTCGAACTGGCTGAATGGATCGTCCTTGTCAACAACACCCTTGCCCTTCTTCTTCTTCCTCTTTTTCTTGTCAGTTGCCTTCATCTCCGGGGACTCGTTGCTACCGGTGTCGTCGTTGCCGGCCTGGTCATCGAGTTGAGGGCTCAAAGCTGGGATGGTAGGGCTGACAACGGGCTTCGAGTTTCTAGATGGGTTTTTGCCGTGTCGTCTACCAGCGCGAGAACTCGATCCAGAAACGGCTCGGTTGGCAGAAGCAGCGAAGCCTTGTGGCCTGATTGCCATTGGAGTTGGACTCGCCATTCCAGGTGGTGAACTGAATCCTTGAGCTGTCATCTGCGTTCCATACTGTGCCCATAATCCTCCCATCATTCCAGCATATTGAGGGTCCGCCATTCCTTGAAAACCACCTCCGGCGAATGTTCCAAATCCGGGGATGTTTACGCTACCAACACCAAGACCAGCACTATCACCAGGCGATGTCTCGTTTCCTACTTTTGGTGTACCTCTTCCAGGCGAATTTTGGTTGTTCTTTGGCGTGTTACGACCGCTGGCATTTCGAGCTGGCTTCGCGGGTGTGATGGCTCCAACTGCGGACCAAGTCTTCATTGGAGAGTCCTTTTCTCTTTCGGTGCTCTCAAGCTTGTCCAGACCTTTGAACTCGACGGTCGCTCTTTCGTACCAAGCAATATCCTCACCACTGGCTTGCGACAATTCCTGGATAGTGGTGCCAGTCATAAACTTTGCTCTGACGGCCTCAGCTGAGTACTCGTCCTTTCGTGGTAATGGCAAACGACGCTCTCCAAACGCAACCAGTCGATGTTCGCCCTCAGCTTTGAACTCGTTTTGCTCTGGCCATGAGGCTCTTGTAACGACGCTGGCACCAGGTGTGAGGTCTCTCTTCTCAGGCAAGTCAGTGTACTCAGGCTTCCAGATCGTAGTCTCTTCCAGCAAGGTAGAGAATCCCTTCTTGGCGATCTTCTTCTCCTTCACCTTCAATGGCGTAGTTTCGGTGGTCGAAGTAGCTGGGTTTTTGAACAAGACATCAGCTTCGGTCGAGTGGTCAACGTTGATATCCTCCTTGACTCCTTGTACTTCCTTCTTGTACTCGGTCTTCAGTTGCATCTTCTCCAGCCGGGTGCAATTCCATTCGAGCTCATGATCCACGTACTCGTTGAGGTTCTTGGGGAAGTAAGGTGACTTGAAGACTCCGATGTGTCCAGCGTTGTTCTGAAGTCGTTCGAGTTTGCCCTTCTTCTCGGCATGAGGCGAGGTCCACGAGGACGAGCTGTTAGCAGTCGAGGAGGAGGCCATGTTGATGTTGACGTCGGTCTCGATCTCGATCTCGGTGTCGGTGTCGGTCTCCTTGTATGTGGTCGACGGAAGAGGAGGAGGAAGGAGGGTCAAAGAGGTCAAGGAAGGGACGACATCTGGCGACATCGACCTCCAACTCTCCTCCGACGAGGATTCACTCACACAGCACCGTGCAGTGTAGAAGGACGCCGATGACGACGAGTCGTCACCTCCCCGTCCCTCCTCTTCCCTCCATTCCTCCCCCCTCCCCGCGTCGGGATCTCTTGGATCCATTTCTCGTCTTTTCTCTCTTGTCTGTGTTTCGAGATCGAAGCCGCGAGTTGGGCGGCCGCCCTATTTTTTTTTTTCTAGTAGCCATCTCGCATCTTTGGGGAGAAGGGGGGTACGCGATTGGCTAGCGCGAGGGAGGGCCCCACTTTTTGCTTTATGCCCTCTGTATTACCCCCCTTCTCCCCTAGATTTTTGCAATCTGTGAAAGCGTCTGAATTCCAGAAGCTTGGTGTTGTTGATTTTGGATGAGGGATGGCTTTGACTTAGTGATTTTTAGCATGGTTTCGCCTGTTCGGAGTTACATCGGAATAACCCTTTATTGGTCAACCACCTCACCATATTTTTCACTGCAGAACCATTCTCTATTATGAGGGCGGCCGTTATTATGATGTCTTGTTATGTTCCTTGCTTGACTAAATCCTTTGTCAAAATGGGACACTTTCAGCAATGTGTTGTTTGTGACAGGTGGGGTATAGAAAGTAATAGATAGGTGTTTGTGCTGACCCCCCAAAAAGGAGATACACTTTCCTTTGGTGTACGCACGATTCCATTTAATACAATGAGCCTTGTAAATAAGGAAACTGAGTAGTATCACTTCTAGGTGGTTTAATTAAAACGTTGTTGCGACAAGTCATCAAAATAGGTTCACATCGTCTGTAGTAATTCAGCGTCTTTTTATGTCTACGATAAATATCCCAGCGTCGTTTCACGTTGTCCTTAAAGTTAGTTTGTAACTGAGGTTCTCCTAGTAGGTCTGACTAGATAATTACATTCTCTTGGTCTTGTAAAAGTGATATTTTTCATAGATGTCGTTGAACTGGTTAAGTAAAGGTAGTGTTTCTTTGATGGAGGGTGGGATGAACAGGGAGTAACACTTAGATTTCAGTTTTCTCTGGTTGGATCAGTGTGATATCTATGGATATTGAAAAGCTCTCTGAAAGAGTGACAAAATAGAATGTAGCGTTGATGATTTTTTATGTCACATTCATATAAAATTGCTCAAAGTAATTGTTTCCTAGGGAAGAAGGGAATTTGAATGAACTATGCGTATGGGTTTTTATTTGCACACTTAGCCTCTGGCTCTTTTCTGTCTGGGATGTCACATGAAATGTTACTTGTGATAGGTGTATGCTCTTTTGGTGAATTAGCAAATGGTTTCTATAATACCACTTGTTATTGGTATTAGTATAAGTAAGGGGTTTTAGCCCTCCGTTGGGATCTCCCCTCACTAAACACAATACTTTCCCTTTTGTGGAATTTTGTCCTGCAAGTGCAGTGTCCAACACTAGCTAGTCCTTCAATCAAAGTCTGAAATCGGCACTATATAGGTATTACATAGAGTACTTCACCAATATAAAGGAGCAAAAGATATGGTCTGTGCAGTCCTTGCCAGCTATGGAAGAGCTGCAGTTGTTCATTCACTGCCGAATTGGCTCTCTGGGCTTGTGCTCTTGCTTAGAACCAAGAAGGTATAAATATCCCAGAGACCTACAAACCAAAGACCTACAACCGAAAGAGTCCAGTCGTTCATCTACGCTAATCTCACAACCTCAAAAACCCTCAATTTCTGACAACTTCAACATCTGAAACCCAGCCATCAAGCATCATGGACTCATACAATATTCCTTCATCGCCCCACGCCACAAACGCTAACTTCGACGAGGACCAGGAATTCAGATCTGTCCTGGCAGGAGCTTCGAGTTGGAACCCCCAACCTGTTATTTCTCCGCCTACTCGCATGACGATCGAGAAGACTCTCTTCCGAAAACAACTTTACGAACAGCTGCACGAGGCGACGAAGGGTTTCACCGTTGACATCTTCAAATGTGGGGATGGTTCGAAGAAAACCAATCAAGACGAGAGAGATGTGGATGGTGTCGACGATGCGGCCTCCCAGCCATCTGAGAAATTGATATCCCAACAGCCATCTGCCGGATATGACCACCCAATCGCGGCGGAATTTAATTTTGAAATTCCCGCACCACTTTCGATTCGACAGTCATCCACCAACAAGGTCCAAAGTACCTTATCACTTCCAGAACAGCACTTCCCAGTTGATACACCATACTCCCTATTCAAACTTCCATTGGAGCTTCGTGTCATGATATGGAATTATCTCATCGATGCCGAAACGATCATAACGGTGAAAGATATCAAGTTTCCATGGCCCAACAGTTTACCTCAGAATTGTGGGACATATGACAAACTTCATCCACAACGCTCTCCACATATGTTCCGAATCACAAGCCATCGCGATGCAAAGAATGGAAAAATTCAACTACCAAAAAAATCACGGTGATCACACAGGAATTTTCTTCACCACGCCCCGATACCTATGGTGGAATCCAGACACCATCCTCCTATTTGAGTCTTTCCCCCAACACGCGGAATTTATATTCGGAAATTCACGTGTCCAGGATTCCAATCACTTCCTGGGGACTAAAATCACCGCTATTGCTTTCAAATGCCTCCCGAAGCAAACAACCCAGGACACTAGTAGCAGTACTGCGGTCGTTAGGAAGCCGCTTTTAAATCAATCGAGATATGTGGCAAAGCAGCTTGATAATTACGGGAACCTCCAACGTCTTGTTTTCATCAAATCTACTGTGGCGAGTATCGGGAGGCATAATCTTCATAGAGGAGCTAGCAAGTTTGTTACGCTTGATCTGGAGGGGCCTAAAGAGGACTTTGAGCTGTTTTTGAAGAGGGACTCGGAGTCTACTAGGTCTGCTTGGTGGAAAGATCCCAAGGTGGAGATATTTACTGAGGAGGAGTTCAGGAGGAACGGATGAATTGGGAGGAGTATTTGGGATTGAAACTTTTCGGGGAATTTTGGGGGTTTGTGCCTCTTTGGGTGTTTGGTTGGATGAGTGTGTACTATGGAAAGGGGTGCTTCGAGTAGAATTATTACCTGAGAGTGCTGAGAAACTCACTTTTTCTACTATATACCTGGAGTTAGTATGTAGTAATATAATAGAATTACAACATTTACGACCTCCAATGCCCCGTGTTTATATAAGCGATCTGGCATATATCATTCACCAACCGACGAATTATGCAATTGCTGTTTAGTCCTAAGCAGTGAGTTTGACAGTCGAACTGTAAGATCTTATTACTCGAAAATTTTACGATCAATGGATTTGTAGCACAATAGGCTAGATGCATATCCATAGTTCATTCATTTCGTACGATTATTAGAGGAAGTTGAGAAAACTCGAGTCATTTTGGTTCATCAAGAGTACAGAAGAATAAGGTATCCCAAAACTAGACGCGCCAATCAGATCTGTGACTATAGTGAGCTCTCTCCTATTTCTCAAACAATCATTCCAATTATCACAAAATCTTTACTTGGTAAGAAAATTGAACGAGGCAGAGACCCCGAGGAAGCGACACAGAAAGCTAAGCAGCACTCGCAAGCTGACTCATCAATAGCGATACAAGACAAATAGCCTAGCACAGCAGCAACTGGATCGACCTTCTCTTTGATAATGAATTCACAATTAACTGGTTAAAATATATTTGAAAAGTCTTTACAATCTGCAGTATGTAGTATTAATGGAACACTCCTGGACAGAGGGCGAGGAGGAACAGAGGGTAGGTGAAGAAATCAATGCGAAGTGGCATGGGAGGAAAGATCAATCGGAAAATTCTCTAAGATATAGTGCTGGTTATCAATTTGGATACCATGAAAAAAAATGCTAAAGAGCATGGTTAGGATTTTATGAAGACTCTCACGCTGGAACGAATGGACATTAATAATGGTAGTAAATACTCCCTTGCGTCGAGATTCTTCAGAGAAGCTATCCTACAAAGTTTGTAACAATTCAAAATCAGCCCCTCGAGTCTCAACTCCAAGAACCTGGAATAATCACGTAAAAAGAGCGATTTTGCCGCACTTAGGATAATCCGCCTGAGTACGGCATACTGAATGCACCAAAAAGTCAGAATCAATTAAAGGGACTAAATCGTAAATCGTAAGTCGTAAAAAGTGGCTATTGTGTAGTTACACCTCTAATACCTTTACTAGATAGAAGAAGAAGAGGAGAAAGAGAGAAGATCACGTGGGTAGGGATGTTTCCTAGTCATTGGAAATATCTTCTTCTGCTATTTTTCTTCCCTCTCTCCCTTCTATCTTGTTCCCTTGTTCCCTTGTTCTCTTGTTTCCTTGTTCTCTTGTTTCCTTGTTCTCTTGTTTCCTTGTTCTCTTGTTTCCTTGTTCTCTTGTTTCCTTGTTCTCTTGTTTCCTTGTTCTCTTGTTTCCTTGTTCTCTTGTTTCCTTGTTCTCTTACGTCGTAGTATATTAGTGTTTTATAGCATTATCATTATATTATTATAACAAAGGAAATAAAAGAGAGTATAGACAAAAGTAGGGGGGAGGCTAGGAACTACTGTATGTTTACTTACCTACGCTAGGAGGAACTTTCCCCTGAAAATGTTTGCTTGCTTTTTTCCCTTCTTCCCCTCTTCCCCTCTCTCTCTTTCTAACACACTTCTTTTTGGTCCGCTTAAAAGTACGAATTATATAGAAGAAGACATAAGAAGAAACAAGCGGTGTAGAAATTAGCTACTAGGTGTTTTATAGAAGGGGGGGGGTGCCTCAAAGTATCACGAGTTTTATTCCAGGTGCTACAAATATATTTAACATTTGCGATTTGCGATTTGCGATTTGCGATTTGCGATTTGCGATTTAGTCATTTCCAACTTTTGGTGTACTCAGAATGCCGTACTTACTTTTTGGTGGATGCCGTATTTAATTGATTCCGACTTTTTGGTGCATTCGGGATACCGTACCAGATGCTCTCTAAAGCATTTTCTTCTTGTTGTTTGTTTATATTTTTATTAGTTGAGCTGTGTCTATTTTAGATTCGGCACAGACTTGCTTTTTACTGATTCTTATAGTTGGGCTATTTATTTCCTGCCGCTTTAAAATGTTGCCCGCCACTTAGTCAACGTCCTCCCTCTCACCTTCCACCGTGACCTGTCTTTGACATTATGACGGAGGAAGAATCCATGCAAACTATATAAAGCGACCATTTTCAAAGATGTCTAGTCAAGCTTTCTCCCAGGTGAGATTGTAGAAGACTTTTTACCAGAAGTACTCTGGCGGTCAAATTGTTCACGCACTTGGCTGAATGCCACTCTGTCACTTTATTACGGAGTTACAGCGGTTAAGTATTTGTGAACCCCCCATCCCTGTTCAAAACTTTAATTGCCCGCATCACAACAACAAAGCTATTAGAAATAATGTAAACAAACTGAACTAGAAAAAGCTCTCTAAGGATTGTTCTAGTCTCTGAATCCTGTTCTTTGGATGTGTTTTGCTCATGAAACAATTAGTTGACTGCCACTTGTTCCGTGAGAAACAGGGGTTTAGGGGTTACTACTTAACCGCTGTACCTCCACTACATAAGTTCCAACCTCAACTTCAAAAACACTATGGCATCTCCTCATCCAACACCGAAGCAAACTTCCAAAATGGACTCTCTTGTCGCCACTCAGTCTGTGTCCACTGATCCAATATCCTTTCCGCAATTCGCAAGGTTCCCACCGGAAATACGACAAAAGATTTGGGGTGCTTATATGGACCTTGACTCAATCGCGAAATTCGAGGGGCACCCTAGTTTTCGAATCTGGGTTTTTAAACCACACGAAGCGTTTCTGATCTGCTCAGAGTCCAGATTTATCGCCGAACGGAAGTGGGAAAAGATCGAGTATGAAAAAAAGGTTTCTCCAGAAGGACCCATAGAATTGAGGCATGTATGGTGGGATCCAAACACTACCTTCTCTGCGACCTGCAGGTTCCTCGTATTTCTTACTTTTCCTGCGACCTGCGGGTTCTTCGTGCCCCTTCTTACTTCGACCGCAAAACTCGTATCAGATCTCTCGCTGTGAGATGTCCAGAAACTCCAATTGAATCGATAGAAGCTAGTTTTCTAGTTAATTCTATACCGTACTTCTTGGCTCTTCAGCGCCTGGTCTTCCTCATACCTCCTGTGGCGTACGTTGGGAACGGCTATGAAGGAATTGAAAAACAAATAGAGACACGTAAACCTCTATTGGAACGCTTGTGGAAAGAACGGGCACGCAACTAATACTTCAACGAATTCCAACAAGAGAGCACGACCCATAACACCGCTCTCACATTTACACTGTCCTCGTGGTGGCGGCAAGACCCGAAAATCGAAATCATGACGGTGGAGGAGTTTATGAAAACTGTTTAAGCAGGAAGGAGGCTTGCCAGGTAGGTAATCACCGTTTCATTCCAGAACATTTCCTTCCGGTATTTCAGAGATGATCCTATGCATTCTCCCAAACTCCCCGTGACAATCAAGTAGTCTCCTAGGAAACATTGACTAAAATAATTTAGTACTTTTCCTAAGATTTACTACTAACAGCTCAGGTGATGCGATACCTGCAAATAACAGCGGATTTTTATGGACATGTGATGATATAGGAAGAGAAAATGTCTCCAGATAGATTCGCAGCAGGGAAACCTGGTTCTCATGAGAGTTCCTTCAAAAGTCAAATGCATTCTGGAGAAGCGATGGGTGAATAATGGAGCTGGTACTGGAGGAAATGCGGGTAGCGTTAAATTGAGAGAACGTATATAAAAAATGGCAATCTTCATTGAGGGCGAGAAGATATCGCATGCACGGTGAAACTCCGAAGTTCGTCTATAATTCTTGAAAATCTTAGAGAAACAATAAATCATAAATCCAAATGTCTACTGCATGAGTCTTGGCGTGTTTCGTGGTAAATGATAGAGCAGCAATATACTAATCGTAGGCGTGGCGTACTTGCCCTACGTTCCTTCGAGAGTAGGTGTATTTAATTAGTACATGTGGCTTGTGGGTACGCTGGGGTTGGATTAATAGGTTATCTGCTGCTATGGTAGTTAGCATATGTAGCTTGTGGGTAAGCTAGAGCTGGATCAATATATTATCTACAACCGTGATAACTTCACTAATGTCCTTGTAACTGGTCGGAAGTAATATAGTAATGTAATTCGAGGAAAAGTTTATATACTTTAATTACAATTCTTAGTTAGATAAGGCTCTAGAGATGTATATAGGATAATACCTAGAGTTTTAGTAATTTACGTTAATATTTTATTAATAGCCTTAATGTTAATAGCTTTAGTTAGTAAAGCTTGATTTACTTCTAGTAGCTTTATACCAAAATCTATTTCGGAAAAAAGCTAGGTAAACTCCACGCCTCTATAAGCTACATATGCTAATTCAATATATATGCTAATTAAATGCACCTACTCCCAAAGGAACGTAGGGCAAGTACGCCACGCCTACGATTATTCTCCCAAACTGTAAGCATGATTAATTTCTGTTGGAATGCAGAGACTTCAAGAGAGCAAGAGTAAAGGACTTGAATTGCTTGCCTTGTTCTGTGAAGATCAGAGGGCACATATATAGAACTTTGCAATAACCATTGCTGTATCTATCTACCGTGAAAAACTCTTTCCTGCCAGCATGCTCGACGGGCATACCGATATCTTATAAGTGGCTTAATATAACAGATATCACCGTACCTATTAACAATTTCAACTGTCTCGGAAGGCATGTTATGATAAATGCCCACCTTTCAAGCACAGTGCTCAGGCAGAAATCTGGATGCAAGGGAAGTGGGCAATATTTTAGATCACAAGAGCACTAGAGAAGGAGAAACGACATCCGGTTCTCTTAAACTGATCTTTTCACTTTTGAATGGAGATTTGAAAGCAAAAGACTGTTGGTGATTGTTACAGTGGACCTGATTCCATGTGGCTGCAAAACTGCTCACTCACTTACTGTACCTTAGCGTGCCTATCAAGCTAGCAAGCAAGCCAATATCCACCCTTCCACCACCGTGTCGCTAGCCTCTCCTCAATTGCAATATCTGTGAAATCTCTTCCCCCACCAAATAACCCCGAAAGATACTCTTATGACGTGCGTGTAATTGACTATGATATCTATCGTGTCGTATAGCAGCCTCGAACAATGGGAGAAAGCAATTGGTGCAAATGGCCTACCGAAGAAAAAGTCAGCTTTCAGAGTTAGAGGAAAGCATAGATCTAACTCGACTTACCTAAGAAAGTGAATTAAACTCCTCCTCGCTCAAAATGTCGACTTTTGGATCGTCCCACCACGATGAGATGACGAAGCCTTTGTTGCACTCTCTGTTCAATGCTTCGACATGGGAGACCATTTGAGATTTCATGGGTTTCATTACACTTTCGATATTCGTCTTCACCTCGAGAAGTTTCTTGCTGACGTTTGTCTTGAACCTTTTTTCCTTCGCTGGATTGTCTGCCCACTGTAATCAATTAGTTTCCATTCTCTCGTTGATAAAATATAGAACTTGATGTCCGTTCAAGAATAGGACTTCAAAAGAGGGAGCAACGGGAAGGGGTGCTTACGGAGGGTTTGACAAGAATAACCCTCTCCAGACAAGGAAATAACCAAAAAAGGATGGGAAGCAAGAGGAAATAGACAGGCCACTGTATCGCTTATCTAATCTTGCTGTTGTCTTGCACTCTTTACCAAATACACCTTTGATAGCGACAACTCTAATGTTTGCTTTGAGGGTTTTCTCGCCAGGTGTAACATAATGCATCCTCCAAAGGGCGTGAAGTCGTGGTGAGAGGCCGAATAATGAAGTGTGACCAGGAGAACCAAAAAGAAATCTAGATTTTGGGTGAAGATAAATGTAGCGCATGTCGTCGAGAGGATCATCAGGGAGGCGGTAGGTGTACTTGACCCACGCACAATCTTTCGATTTCTCTAGCACCCATCTAGAGGTATGGCATGTATTAGAGAGAGGATGAGGTTTAACGCGCGACAAAAAGGTGCCATATTGACGGTCCAAGCTGATTATTGTGGTTGAAGTATCGATGACTACTGCAATCTCCTTGAACTTCTCCCAGATGAGGATTTGGATCTCGAGCGAAAGTTTGGGAAATAACGTGAACTCTGAGAGCCGGTCGGACGCATTCACAGCAGCGACTGCTTGTGCTATTGATGGCGCATTCATGATGTTTGTGTCTGGCAATTTCGGACGCGATTTGTTGAAGTTGACTCCCTCCCTCTTGAGGGGACGTTGGAAGGTGGTTCAAAGCAGAAGAGGGCCTAGGCGAGGCAGGAATTAGCCACGCAGTCAAAAGCATTCTCTTTACACTAGTCCGAAAAGAGAAAAGGGCCAAATGATTACGAACTAGGTAGTGTATGCTAGGGCAACTACTTAAGCGCAATCCGATTGGCTAAAATTGAGTTGAGAAACCTGAGGGGTGAAGCGCCAGCTCTTCGCGGTATTGAGGAGGCTGCGTAGCCTTTGTCAAAAATTTACCATCACAAAACATTGCTCATACAGCTGAATTTTCCACTCTAATGTTCCTCCCTTAGAGTTCAGGAATTCTTTCTCTATGGTTCTCGTATATATCATTTCAGGACTTTGGTTTGGGCTTAAATCTATTCCCAACAGACAGGCAGTTTGTCTTCTGAATTTCGCAGCCTTTGATCCATTCCAGCATTGTTGAATGATCATGAATTTCCTCTTCTATAGAGCCTATAGCTATCTATATTGCCATCAATTGTTCTTATAGTCAATCTTCTAATTAACAGCCATCTATACCACGAGCTCTTTTGATTTAACTAGATAGAACTTACTGGAGTAACAAAACACTCTTCTACTTGTACTTGTACTGCTCAAACTCTCCAACTGATTGATGCTTGAAATATCTCTGCTGTTTTTTTTACACTTATTAAGCGAGCTTAGTTATCAAAAAGGGTAGATAAGAATACATAAGAGTGTAAAAGCTAGATTGTTCTTCTAGACAGTATAACTCTAAGGATACTAATTACAATGTAGATGTTTAGTCCTTGTTT
This sequence comes from Hymenoscyphus scutula, assembly GCA_001399465.1. Taxonomy (NCBI): domain Eukaryota; kingdom Fungi; phylum Ascomycota; class Leotiomycetes; order Helotiales; family Helotiaceae; genus Hymenoscyphus; species Hymenoscyphus scutula. Next base: position 80,771 of record LKTO01000040.1, on the reverse strand, counting down.
GTCTGGGTATGATAGAAGCTTACCACATTTCTTTCTACCTAGGTTTGAAGGGCCCAGACTGTCACGTGCAATCTTTTTCACATACCCTCCCCTTTCAACTGAAGAGAAGAGCAGTGTAATTAGCTTTGTACAAAGATTTGAACAATTTCTAGCTTTTTGTTATGGAAGCGTTGGTCTTACATGCCAGTCCAGCCCTAGAAGAGGGTTGATAAAATGAAGATCATTTAATAAAGGTGTCGGATAAGCTAGTTTAACATTCTATGTTAGATTAACCTTACCATTCTTAGCTGCAGTTATGACATTCATTCTTAAGATCTTCCGTATATCAGCAATGATTCTAAGGCAAGTAGACAACAAAAGCTTGTTTGTTTTAATTTGCACACACTTCCTCGTTGTGACTGCTATAGTCAATGGAACTTCTCATTGAGTTCATTAATTGTTCTATGTTTCTAGGTCAATTACCTGGAGTTATGTTGGAGAGTTAGAATAACAAGCTAGACAGGTCTACTGTTGATTGCAATAGCCACTGCGGGCAAGAGAGTGATATATGAGGTTGAGATTAACTATTTTGATATTGCCAAGATGGAAAACATGCAAGAACATCAATCCACAGTTGAACAAATAAGAATTCTTGCTGTGGAGAACAAAACTAGGTACATGTAGGTAGAGTAGAAGACAGAAGACAAGCTCCATCCCAGAACCTGGTTGCCCCGCTCATCACCCTTACCTAGGTTGTCGGTAAACTGTATCTCCGAACTTGGAAACTTGTGGTTTTTCGTCAACGCTTAGATTTCTTCCGCAGAGATCAAATATAATATCTCATCCAAGCAATTGTCTAACTTGATAGGTATATATTCACAGATAGGTGGGTGGAGTTGTTTCAGGTGTGCAGGTGTGGCACACCCCTACCGCCCACCCGCCACGACAAGTTCTGGCATGAGTTCTGGCCCAACTGCTTGGTACAAAAAAAAAGGAGGGTTTGGTTCGTGGAGTGGAAAAGCTCAACACTTCAAGCCGCCTTCAGAATTTTCAACTTAGTCAAATGAAGATGTAACGCACTTTGAGAGCGCTTCTGGAAGTTCCAACTGGTCTAAATGAATTGAATCTCTGAAAGGAGCTAAAACTGGTGGAAATAAGAAAGATTGAACGCGGTTGGATATCACCTTAAAAATTAATTACCAGAGCACCGTGCGCAGCTCTATCGCTACCTATCAGAACTCAGCTCAGTAGCCAGACCAGCCTCATCACCACTTCACCCTCCGATCTGCAAAAAAGAATCCAGCCAACCGATTATTCCTATTTCCTTCACTTCTTTCACCCTTTACACCTCACTGTTTTGTCCGATCGCTCATGCCTACTCGCTGCCCCCCTATCTCATCTTGATGATCCCTTTGCCGCGTGGCATCGTCGTCTTCAGGTTCGCATACATTGCTCCCAGGCCCCTCGAATCACCTCGCAGCCACGAGCATACCTTTGCAAAGACGATCGAGCAGAGCAGGTGGAGAGAATGCCCTGGACGCCGCTCCCACGGATCGCATTCGCTGTCGCAACCTACCCTTTCAGCGCCTCCGCGCCCGCAGACCTACCCCTCGAACTCGGCGATGAGCTCTACATAATCGAACAAGGTGGCAGCAATGGTGAGTGGTTCCGCGGATATTTGGTCGCGCCTCCAAGTCTGCTCGCTGGCTTGACCAGTACCAAAGGCCAGACCCTCGAGGCGCGTGTATTTTCCGGCATTTTCCCTAGAAGTTGCGTCGAAGTACGAGAAGTCTTGGGCGAGGATGAGGAGGGAGAAGACGAGGAGGGAAGGCTGAATAGGGAAACAAAACCAACGATAACTAACGGAAATGGAACGAGAAATCATGATAGTCTACCCGGAAGCGTGGAAGCAAGCCCACTTGCAAGCCCACGATCGGTGCAAAACCTCAAAAGCAAAACTGGCAGTGTCAACATGAGATTGAGTTTGACTGGGAAGAACAACAAAAAAGCCTCCTCGAATGGAACCTTCTCCGACATGTCCTTGCTCCAAAACCGAGATCCCAATGAGCCAAAACCCCCCGCGCCAGTACCGATGCTGAAAATTGGAGACGAGACGCCTACTTCCGCTTCCGAACCTTTGGTGGACGAAATTGCTTCATGCTTGCGAGAATGGCATTCGACAAATTTGCACGAGCTGCTACTTTCGAGGCAGTACCCGCTGCTAGAAAAAATGTCGAATCTAGTGCAATCACTGGATTTGGCGCGGCGACAATTCCTCCACAATGTCCTGACCGGACACGAGCTGCAGATGCTGCGAGAAAAGACTGTCTGGGACTTAGTCAAGGGAAACAAATTGTTTAATGGAGAAGTTATTGTGCGCGATCCTGCCGAGCGAGGAAGAGTCTTGACGGGAGATGACTCTGCCGTTGAAATTACCACATTGCAATCCATGATGAGTTCCCTCGACGAACGACCCGCGCCGCCTGTGAACGAGAGACTCACTCTGCATCATCTTCTCATCGACGTGAAAGCTTTCGTGGGCGCTTCCAAGGAGTCGACAACTCTTGTCTTTTTTCTCGCTTCAAAGTCGCCTGGGCAATCAGTCACTGTTCTCTCAGAAAGTTATATCGTTGATGTTCCACCGAGTGGCGCCTTGACAAGTTTAGCGAAGACCGGGCAGATGCGAACATTATTCACGGACCTAGCGTCAGCCGATATTGGCGATCTTCAATCTGCGGATGCTGAATTGTTCTTGGTGGTCAAAGTACGAGCATCAGAGCAAGTCGTATTAACAGGAAAACCAAGATCTCGGGGTGGTTCAATTTCACGCCAAGGAACGGCCACGACCAGGAATGGAGACAGAGACAAGCCACCTTTGTCAAGTGGTGGGAAGTCAGGGAGAAGAAGTCTCATGTGGGGCCAAAGATCCAAATCTCTCTCGCGAAACTCTCCAATAACTTCAAAGCTCAACTCCTTAGCAGAAGGGGGCGATCAGAGTCGAGAGCAAAGTAAGGATGGTCCACCAAGCACTGCCGGATCCCAAGGACCAGCGACGATTGATCAGCGGACAGGTACAATCACTCAAACTGTTGGGAGAACAGTCGGAATCGGTGCTTTGAAAATCAATGCCATTATGAAGCAGGAGGAAGAAATTGAGCAAGTTATGATCGCCTGGGCGCCCGCACTTGGATTCAAGGACGACAAACAGGAACTCGGAGAAGGCTGGGAAGAGGTCATCCGCGAGCTGATAGAAAGTCAATCGGGAAATTACGAGAGGTCCCGTAAAGCAGAACGCTTGCAAATACATTTGAAGGCATTTGACAATCCAGATGCTGATGCCTTGATCAAAGCAACTCCAACACTTCTCTCAGGGGTATCCAGAACGAGTAAAATGGGGTTTTCTGGCGCCCCAACCAAACAACGGTCTGACATTTATATTACTCTCGATGAAGCCTTTCTACCTCGGCATGCTCTGTTATCTCGCTCCGTTGGCAGTGCCACCGCTTTGACGTCTAACTTCAATGGCCAAAATCTTCAAATCAAACTGGAGGTGCACCGAACAGCGGGAGGACGAATTGAAAACTGCATTTTCTCGTCCTCAAATGCCAAAGGAGTGAGTTTGTGGGAATCAACGGCTGCAGAACGTGGAGATGCCTGGAATCAGACAATTCGTCTTGCTATACCCCCAAATGATGTTCCACTTTGTCACTTGGTGATGTTTCTCGCCGATGCGCCAAATGAGCCTTTCTCAATCTGTTACATGCCGTTATGGGATCAGCAGGCGTTCATACGAGATGGCCACCATTCATTATTACTTTATAGATACGACGAATCTACTGCTACACCGCAGGCTAATTCCATGGGCAAAGGTGGGTATCTCAATATACCTTGGAATTCAAGGGGCAAAGACGATGTTAGTAAAGATGAAGCTGTCACTGGACCTATCGCTACACTTCGGTTACAAACATACCTCTGCAGTACGAGATTTTCTCAAGATAAAGTTCTCTTGGGTTTGTTGAAGTGGAAGGAACAACCTCCAGGGGATCTCCAAGATTTACTAAAGAGAGTGGTTTTCGTGCCGGAAATTGAGATTGTGAAACTTCTCAACGACGTATTCGACGCAATATTTGGTATCTTGGTTGAGAATAGCGGGAACGATGACTACGAAGATTTGGTATTCAGCGCTCTTGTCACAGTGCTCGGAATTGTTCATGATCGACGATTCAACCTCGGCCCTCTGGTCGACCACTACGCTGAAACCCAGTTTAATTATCCCTTTGCGACACCCTGCCTGGTGAGGTCTTTTACTCGACTTCTGGCCAAACCCTCCGATCCCGAGACTTCGCGTAAATTGCGAGCTACGTTCAAAGTGGTGCGGCATATTCTTAAATTCATCATGCACGCGAGAGGGCAACAAAAGGCAAAGGAAGCGGGCATCGGTATTACGAGCACATCCCCAGGATTTACTCGACACCTGCGGTCTATATTCAAAGCTTTGGATGGCTTGATGCGAAACACAGCTCCTATCCTTGTCGGAAGCCAAACCTTGGCCGTCCAACATTTCCATACTTGGTTGCCTGAGCTCACAGGGCTATTGGAAACGGAGGAGATTCTCCATATTGCAATCGATTTCATGGATTCCTGTGCGTTGGTAAAAGGTAAACTTGTTCTGTACAAGCTAGTGCTTATTATCAACTATTCAAAACTGGATTTATTCTCGCAACCGGAGCAACGAACCGCGCTTGGCACAAACACAGCTCGATGGATTGCACCGCACTGGGGTAAGACAACAGCAGTTACCGACCAATGGAAAGATCAGGTCCGACTTTGTTGTTCAATATTGTCCACTCAGGTTGAGGACCTTGGGCCTGAAATTCCTGACTATATCCCTAAAATCATCGACTCTTATCTCGCCATACAAGCAACACCAAAACAGGAAAAAATACGTCTCTCATTTCTCTTTCCAACAACATACCCCTTTCCAAGCAAGCCTCTCGCGAACCCAGCCGAATTTGATGAGGCTCTGGTGGAACTATCTGCTATTCTCTCAGCCCTCTCCGCATCACCTGCTGGCATGCAGCTCGAGCTTGCTGACGATGAAATGGCCAACCTTCTTGAAGACACGTTGAATGTGCACCTCAGTATTCTCCATTGTGAGGCTTTCCCAGCGGAGTGGTTGAGCGTCCGTATTTTCCACCACAAATCAACTATGAGAACTTTGGAGTATCTGGCTGGGATCTTGCTGGAATCTTTCCTCCCGGAGCCCGATGACGCAGAGAGCTACAATACCGAACTATGGAAGGTCTTCTTCACCACTCTACTCAAGCTCGTCGGTAGTGATGCACTTGCGCTTGAGACGTTCCCTGAGCAAAAACGAAGGGCAGTATGGAAAATCGCGGGTGATGTTCGAGAACATGGTGCTGCGCTCTTGAGACAAACCTGGGAGGCAATTGGCTGGGATACTAGTGCAGATGAACGAGAAAAGTTCAATTTGACAAAGATGGGTGGTTATCAAGTCCAGTATGTGCCTGGTCTTGTTGCTCCTATCGTGGAACTTTGTCTCAGCGTACACGAAGGCTTGAGACGAGTTGCTGTGGAGGTTTTACAAACTATGATCGTCAGTGAGTGGACTTTGAGTGAGGATCTATCAGTAATCCAGACCGAAATGATTGACTGTCTGGATATTCTATTCAAGTCAAAGCCGTTGACTGAGAGCATTCTGCAAAAGCTCTTCATCAACGAATTGATGTCGCTCTTTGATCCTCTCGAAAACCGTGGCGAGGATGAGCTGTATAACTCTGTTAGAGAGCTCGTCTCAACCATCGATGAGTTCCTCGATCTGTTAGTGGCCGTTCATAGCGCAGACGTCACCGGCGAGGCTTCGCATATGATTCATAGATTACGATTAATGGAGTTCCTGCGAGATATGCAGAAAGAGGAGATTTTTATACGATATGTCCATCAACTCGCCAAACTTCAGTCAGACGCTAGAAATTCGACGGAGGCTGGACTTGCATTACGCCTCCATGCCGACCTTTATGAATGGGATCCAACCAAAATCGTCCCCCCGTTGGTCGACCCAGAGTTCCCCGCCCAATCCCAATTCGAACGCAAAGAGCGGATTTACTTTGAAATCATCAAGCATTTTGAAGATGGTGAGGCTTGGAGCTGTGCCCTTGATACTTACCAAGAGCTTCAGGTGCAATACCAGGAGAACGTATACGACTTTTCCAAGCTGGCCCGTACTCAGCGAGCCATTGCAACCATTTACGAAACAATTGCCAAGGCCGATAAGCTCGTACCAAAGTATTTCCGAGTTGTTTACAAAGGCATGGGCTTCCCCCCAAGCTTGCGAGACAAGGAATTCGTTTTCGAAGGATCACCAACGGAACGTACCTCTGCTTTCACAGACAGGATGCAAGAGCAACACCCAACTGCTCAGATCATTACGAGTGGCGATGTCGATGATGTTGAAGGGCAGTTCTTACATATCTCTGCACTTAGCCCACATCGCGATTTGGACCATCATGTCTTCCAACGTGCTCGAGTACCTCAGATCATTCGAGACTACCTCATCTCATCACATCCCCAACTTTTCTCTGTAACGTCCAAACGAAGCACTTCGGGTCCTGTTACGGAGCACTCCGCCGAAAAGCTTATTTACACCACTGCAGAACAATTCCCCACAATCCTATGCCGAAGTGAAATAGTCGCTGTCGACCGCATCGTACTCAGCCCGCTACAAACAGCTCTCGAGCGCGTAATTCGAAAGACGCAAGAGATGACAGTGGTTGAAAAGAGAGTCGCTGAAGGAGAGGAGGACATGGCACCTCTTCTAGTGGATGCGTTGAACATCTCAGTCAATCCTAATTCTGACACCAGTGTTGTTCAGTACCGAGAGCTTCTGCCTACCACCATCGATGGAGAAGAAGTTGAAGAAGTTGAACTTCAACCTCTGGAAAATGCACTCAAAATTGCTCTCATTGACCACGCAGTTATGATTAAGCGCTGCCTAGGAATGTTCGCTCGACCTCCGCCCAAGCCTCAAGTCCCGCGCCAAAGCAAGGAGGAACTAGCACAAAGTACATATCTCCATTCCTCTCCATCCAACAAACTCCATCCCAGTATTATTGCCAGTATTCTAAAGTCATATGCAGATTTCGAGATTACATTCGCCCCGGAGCTCGCTTCATTTACGTTTCCCCAGATGTCACAGGAGCAAACCCCATCGCCAACGTGGGCAGTTTCAAGTCCGGCTCTCAGCGAACGAAGAGTGAGTGCACGATTATTTCCACAGAGCATCACGAATGGTACGATCGCGACCCAGGATACCAGCATTCTCGATTCTCCACGACAAAACCGAAATCGTCTCAGCTTCTTAAGGAAGGGCCCTAACCCCAATGGCGAGCTGCCAAATCCTCTTCGGTCTCAACCTCCAGAAAACGTTCAAGGAATAGTATTGACGAATGGTCACGGAAACTCGACCAAGATATCCTCTGGCCCCGATGCCTCGGTGGAAGAGTCACTTGCTAGCAATAGGTCACGTTCCAAGGAGAATCGAAAGTCTTTCTTTGGTGGGTCAGGTACTTTGAATGGTTCCGGTCGCGGTGGAGAATTGCACTCCGAAAACAATGGGCAACAGACTCTGGATGAGGAAAGGGAGTGGGTTACTTCTAGTGACCTATCGCATGTGCAAACTGACACTGTGAGATCGAGAAGCAATGGCGGCAGTGGCTGGGATGGAGATGATGGCAGTCGCCGAAGTTCTAGTTCGCAAAGACCGGTGGAGACCACAAGCAGCGTTGGCAGTCGAGTTGGCAGTGTGCGAAAACGATTCAGCATGCTCAAGCTAGGGAAAAAGAATAGCAAGGCGAGTGTGTTGGTTAGCAGTGTTGCCGAGGAGTGAGTGATTTCGGGGAGCCAAAATATTAGGGGACGTTTCGATCTTTGCCCGACTACTCTACTCGATTTGCGTTCTGGGTACATGCGCGCAGTAATGATGGATCTTGGAGTCATCTTTCTTTTTTCGATATCAGCAATGCACAGCCAGACCGATGGACAACCTTTTCATTTTCATTTTGTTCTCTTTCTTGGTATTTTTTCTTCTTCTTCGAGGGACCCTTGGGAACTGGAGCGTTGGGAGCGAATATCATGTGTGTGGGGAAAAAACTTAAACTTTACGTCGGATACCCATCTTGTTTCATTTCTTTCTTTTTGCTTGTTTTTTGTTTTCTTGGTCAGATTTGGGGGTGGGGAGGGGTGAATACTATCTTTTGCGACAGATAGGTTTGTAGGATGTATATGGATGGATGGGATTCTTCTTTTGCTTGATGGATGGAATTGGACGGGGGATGTATTTTGTTGCCCAGGAAAAAGAGCAAAAAGTTACAGTACATACATTTGTTCTGTACATATATTTGAGAGGGGTTTTTGCTGCCATGGAAAATTTATGGTGGTGAGAGTGGAGGCTGGAGATGTATTATAGGATGGAATCGAGGGGTGAAAATGTGAATTATAGATTTTTAATAATGAACGAGCGAGACTTTTATTTCGGATTGTAAGATTATGCGTTAAACGACAATTCGTGACCGGTACTTGGAATGGTGATGTGGGTTTGTAAATCGCCAGTGATCTGGAGGTTGCTTTTGGCTTACCTTTTGCCCACCTTTCGCTTACTCGTAGTTCGCCGAATACAAGACTACAGCAGATGTGAGCCTGAATATCAAAGGCGAACTCATCGGCGGTAATCACAAGACGATCTTTCGGGCGTTACACTCGCGAAAGACTGATTCTTGTCCCATCCTCATATCCAACTGAAGGGAAACAGTTCAAGGGATGCGTTGGAAGAAAACTTCTTCATGCGGCGCAGAAGATGGAAAATAACATGAAGGCCCAGAAGGCTATGTGGATTCCTCGCTTTGAAGTGTACCATAACTTTCACAATCTGGCTCCGGTTATTTGTTTGAAGTGGAACGCTCTAAATGTCGAGGTGATTTTCGATGACAAGCTTGCTAAACTCTAGTATTAATACTTGTATCTTCCCTAAGCTTGGACCCTCTTCATAGACGGCAATGTATCAATGTTCCTTGTTCACAACTTTCATGAAAAAGGCTAATTATGCGGTTGAGGTTGTGCCCTAAGGTTCATGGTGGAAATGCCGTTTTGAAGGATACCATTCGGATGGCGGGAACACTGGACTTGCACGAGACGTTACAAAAGAGTTGGGAGGGATTCTGTGATCTATTTAGATACTAGGTAGTCTTCTGGGAAATTAAGCAAGCGAGAAGTGTCTGACGGAATGCATTTACTGCCAGCTTGGCAAGCCCCACAGTCAAGTGATATCACTTCTATAAATCTCACACCCCTGCTTTCCCAGATCTGAACAAGGACAACAAAATCGCATCTTGAGAGTCGGTCACCATGGGTACGCCAGCACCAACACTGACCGAGTTTCTGCTCTTTCCGAAACTTCCGCACGAAATACAGGCCAAGATCTGGGAGGAATTCAAGGAGATCACAACAGTCATTGACACTTCACGCGCCAAAAGTCAAGCTGCTGTCCCTCAAACATCGAACTACACCTTCCTCTCACGCATGCAGCGGCATCCTCTCTCAAGCACCTGCAGTACTTCCAGATGGGTGCTAGAGAATTCGAAAAATTGCGAGTTGACGAAAACTACATACATTCAGGATTCCAAGCCTTGCCACGTCTTTTTCCACCCGGAATCGATCTTTCTTTACGAAAATATGAATGACTTACTTACCTTTGGCATGGCGGTTAATTCTATCTCCCCAACGGATCAATTGCTCAAAGCTACCAGCGTCAAGGCCATCGCAATTCAGAATGTGCTTGGCAAACAACTCAAGACGACAGCAAAGCTCCATAGTAGTTTCGAATACCCTGGGATGTGGTCAAATCATGTGTCTCTTCTCAAGGAGTACCTCGCTCTTGAAAGGCTGATCCTCATCAAACCATCCTGTAAGTAACAGGGAAACCGTTCTGCCACTTCCCCAGTTTTCGCGAATCATTCCCGTTCCTGAGCCCTATCACGATTCTGTGCCGATCTTTGATACTTCTCTTGGTCGCATACTGACTCACCTATCTTTTAGGGGTTGAAAATACAACCAAAGGAAGTCTGTTCAAGAGAAACGTCAACAATAGGCTCCAAAATATTCAGGACAGGTTGGAGAGGTACTTGAAGTACAATAAAGAAACAGTGACCAAGGCTGCTCAATCGCTGAGGCAACAACACAGCCAACATTTGGTCTTGTCTTCATGGTGGGACGACCCAGAGGTTGAGATTATGAGCCAGGAGGAGTTTGACTTACTACACTGAGTAAGTTATAGAACTGCTGCAAATATCATCTTCAGAAGCTGACTTTTTCTTTTTCATGAATCTAGACTGTCTTCCTGGACCTTAATACTGTTGTCCTCCTACGATTTACAAGAGAAACATACTCCATTGTGCTGCACATGTATTGAAGGGATACAGTCAAGGTGCAGATGCAGGTGCAGGCGAATGGAACAATTGATTGCAGACATGGTGATGGATCGGATTGGAAGGAACTACAAAGACACTGAGATGCTGCCTTGCAATAATCACAATTTGTTATTAGTTGTTAGGTAGTTGAATTGGGAAAGGAACATTGTGCCAATCTCTCCGATCTCAATCTTGCTTTTTTATTTCATCCTTGAATAAAGTGAAATCCTAATACTATAATTCAAAATAATGCGCACACCTGCTGATGTAGTACAAAAGGGCGAAAGAGTGAAAGGGTTCCTAGTATAAAAAATAAAAGTTTTCTGGCAGGCCTGGTGGGCTACTATGCCAAGCCCAACGACGTACTCTTTCCCTTAAGTTCACCTTCGACCGACTTTAACAAAGTTCACCTTCGGCCGATTTTAACACTCTTCAACCACAACCAACTCTCCGATCATGGAAGGGGATGTGAACACATGCCATAGCTTGGTTATCTTCTAAAGAGTTAACCTAACCCTTCAATCTAGATACAGCTCATAATTTGGGAAATATTCAAGGAGGTTGCCGGAGTTATCGATGTGTCAATTGCAAGAACAAACATACATAGCAGCGCCTTCTCCTGCCTCAAACCTCACGCTCTCTCCGCTACATGCAAGACTTTAAGATCCGTGCTTGAGAACGCCAAATTCTGCGGCTGCAAATTCGGTTATGTTTTCCCAAACAAGGCCAGTAGTTGACACCTGATTCTCAACCCAAGAACGATTTTTCTATTTGAGTGTCCTGGTCACTTGGGGCACTCTAATCTTACGCCAGCACTCCCTAGAGTGTCATACGCCGAAGGCTCATTTTTGGAAGATGGAATATTCAAAGTTACCACAGTCAAGGTCATCGCACTCCAGGGTTTACTCGAAAAAGAATACAAAACCATGGCACAATTTGGCCTTACCTTCAAGAACCAGAAGGACCGCCTTTCAAGACTTTACCCCTACCTCTCCATTGAACGGCTCATCCTCATCAAACCTCCATACGCAGATGATCCAGCAAAGGGAAGTAGGTTCAAGAGAGACTTCAACAAACGAATTCTTATTGTGAAGACTGAAAGGGAGAATCTCCTGAAAGAACACTACGCCTTAGATTATTTCACTTGTGAGATGAGAATCAGAAACATGTGTTCCCCGACCAAAACACTGGTTGAAAAAACACTCGAAAGCCTGACTGTTTCTTCCTGGTGGAACGATCCAAAAATTGAGATAATGAGCCAGGTGGAACTTGAGTCGCTTTACTAGGTAAGTCATCAAACCAAAGCCATGCCTCTCCTTCCAAAAGCTGACGTCTCTCAATAATAGACAATCTTGATCGACCTCAATCTCCTCATACTCGTCATCGCATTTGGCAACTGCACGGTTTTGTTACAAGTCCCACGAAAACAGACACACAAATGTAAGGAGGGTGTTGAAATGGTTGGGGTTTCTTTCGGTGAATTTTTCCAGGACAAAGGGTAGACATGGATCATCCTGTGATGTCAGCTAGACGAGACGATGGAGAAAAGCTAGTTTCGAACCACCAAGGCCTGGATATATTTCTGTTCGGTGTGTACGTTTGTTACGTGGAATCCTCAAAGTACACTATATCGTGTGAGATGGGGTAACTTTCAAGCAGAAAATGACAATGATGTGACAAACTTCAAGTGCGTCTTTGTCAACACTATGCCAAATGTCTAACAAATACTCTTCGCGGAATTCCTGAAGAAGGCAAAAACCAAGTTCATAATTCTTTTCGAAATACTCTTGAGATGAAGGGGGGTGATTGTGTGCCCTAGAGTAATAAGCAAGGTGGAAAACCTTTCGCATCTCATTAAGTCCAAATCGGGTTGCTGAACACCTAAACATTCAATCCTTACTCTCCGTCACCTACTTCAGGATCGATTTTTAGTTTGATGTGATTAGTAGACTGCGGGAGATTAATTCTCGGACAGTTCCACTCTTGCGGGTTTCTCCACTTCTATTCTGCGCTCCCGGTGCTCTTTGAAGTTTAATTACTTGCTGTGTAAAGTCACCTATCATGTAGGGTGTGCGAGCTGGATAATAGATGGGGCTACGACATATTACGCATGCGTCTCCTCGATGATTTCGTCTCTTCATCATGTTATAGAAGATACTTACTTGCCATGGTATAAGAGAGAATACTAGTAGCTTCAAGTGTCGGCTCCCTAAGGAAATTCCAGATATCTCTCACGAAAGTGGCTGTAGTTGCCCGATAAAAAAATAGAGATGCGCTAATCTAGCTCTCATGTATCTCTTTGGGAAGAGATCTCTCAGTTCTATAAGCTAAGAAATTTGGATAGTTGTCATGCGCTACTCAGGAGTCAGAAAGCGGTCTCACTCATCAATGAGAGCCAAGTAACGACTAGAAAACCACCAGGTGATTTCTACAAAATGACGAAAGAGTCATCTCGGTAAGTAAGCTTACAATCGAAAGCAGTGGCGTTGGATTCACGAATTCGAAAGGCATTGACAAGTGTTCCTCTATTTGCTAATTTCTGCTGCTGTTAGTCACAACGTTTCGTTTCACTTCCCATCCTGTGAGGCACTGGAGCAGGGATTCTGGTGGCTGAGCCCGAATAAGCCATAAGCATAGCTTCAAAGTTGGTAACCAATGAGATTACTGAGAAATGCATGTTCAACCTAGAAGAATTATCTAAGAACTAAATCCCTTATCGTATGACTGGAAACAGGAGGTAAGTCTTAGAAACTCGATGGGGTGCGGCGGGAAGAAAATAAGCTGGCAAGGTGGGTATTTGTGCCAACATGAGGGAATGAACAACAATTTTTCTATTTAATTGCATCTTGCCTCAGCAAGAGGGAACTAAATGAAATATAACTTATTGAGCACCATGCCTCGAATTTTGAGACGATTCGGCTCTTCTGCAGGCCAAAATCAATTTTTTAGATATTGCATACATGAAATGTCAGCCACTTATTTCGTATTTGGCTTCGCCGTACAGTCGATGTAACTTACATCTCGGATAGCTGGAAGAGGAAAACAGTGGAGCACTCGTGACTTGTACCACCTGCCTCGTGTAGCTAGAAGTAGTAAAAGTATCGGGTTTCCTGCCAAACTTGATGACAATATGTTAGGGCGTTTGGAACAATCAAGTGTATAAAGCCTTTCTAATTTCCCATCAGAGTAACAATGTTGAAAGTATCACAAATTCATTTCCCGTGGTACTTTTGTGACTTGTATTCAACAACATGGCTTTACTTCAGTTGAAAGAATTGTCGGTCCTTTTCGTGTTCTCGATTCTCTTTGTTGGTAGTATTTCGATACCGACTGGGCAGTCTAGCAACCTACAAGAACAAGCTTTACGCAAAAGAGCAAGTCTCAATGTGGTCAAAACCACAGTTACAGATTCACAAACCATCGACTGGATCCCCATTGAATCTCAAGGGAAAATTGCGCAAACACCGCCTCAACTGGAACCGAGAACTGAGTCCAGACCTCTAGCGGAGCTCGAAATACCTGGAGCTGAATTAGGGCCGCCAGGGACTGTTCCAATTCCGCGGGTGAACTTAGACCATCTCGCCAATCCAGGCACCAAAGCCCCCCCTACAAACCAAAACGCAAAGAGACAAACTTCGATTTCGGGAACGCATTGGTACGTGACGACCAATCAATCCGTGAGCAATCTTGGCGGCTCGGGTACTTTCAGTCTATTCGAAGCATACACCCAAAGCTCCGCGGACTTTTCATTGCTGCAAACCGCTGTTACAAAAGAGAATGTAACGATAAACTTTCGAGGATTTCCAATCCCCGGAACGCAAACGGTAGAAGCAGGATGGATCAATTACAAGGACAAATTCCCACGGCCTCATCTATTTACCTATTTCAACACCAATGGGTACATTAGCGAGGGCGACAATCAAGGAGGGTGGAACACGGAACATGTGGGCTGGGTTCAAGTCGACTCGAAAATCCATCCTGGTTCTGCTTTTACACCACTGAGTGTTGATGGAGGTGCCCAGCATGATATACGAATTGAATATGCCCTTTTCCAAGACAATTGGTGGCTTTCGGTGGAGGATCGATGGATTGGTTATTACCCAGCTTCATTGTTTAGCTTCCCTAGTACCGATCCACCCGAGACAACTTTGGCTGGAGGCTCAAGTAAAATCCACTTCTATGGTGAAGTATTGAATATGGAAGAAACAATCACAACGACTGAGTACGTATCTCCCGTTTGTTAAATTCTAAACCAAGTGGTTGAGAAGACGTTTCATTTCCTCCTCTCCTCTTGGCTGTCACCTCCCCTAGAAAATGCAGATACTAACAGAAGTCACAGTATGGGCAGCGGAGAATTTGCCTCCAAGGGTTATGGAAAAGCTGCGTACATCAAAAACATTACCTACCGCGACACCAAGAACGTCAGCAAACCATTTGTTGGCGGAGCGTTCACGGACTCGGATATCTCTAGATATACCCATGAGGCTCACTTCTTAAGTGGGACAGACAAGGGGAGCTATTTCTTTGTTGGAGGTCCAGGTGCTGGTGGAGTTGTTCATGGGTAGTCTTTTTTAAATACGTTGCTAGAAATGCGAACGGAGTTACTTGTAGGGATTAGTGTAAGATTGAAAGGAAATCTACGTTCTGTTTTCCACGGACACTGTTCACGTGAACCTAAAGCCCATAACCCCTCCCCCCCTTTCCCCCTATTGCAAATAAAACACTCACCAGAGAGTATGACAAACTAGAATTGTGAAAACAACCAAATGGCTCTAAAGCTAAGGTCACTGAGCAGATGTCAATCTTGAGCAAGTGCACAGTCGTCTTGTTATTCCAAACAAAATCAGTCAGTTCAGTCCCGAGATTCGCCCCTGCCTAGGCCTAACCCCTTTTCGAAATAAAGCTCGAGACCAGGGAAGGACAAGTCGAGGTGTTATCTGGGAGGTCATTGCCCAGCTTAACAATAACCCTTCGCTAGACCCGCTCTTCGGAACCGGCCTCGGTGATGAGAGTTGAGATCGCCCATTCCTACTGGTAGAAAAACTTCCGTTGCCCTTAAGTCATGAGACTTGACGAACGCGAAGCACTGATAAGGAAAAAGAACGAATTCCGAAGTACAAAACACGAGTGAAGGATGATATGCTTACTCGCTCATACCCTTCTTAGTTATTCATTCATAATTTTAGTTCACTAGAGAAACCCATCTGAATAACGAGTGTTCGGTTTTTGTATTCCCAAAGCGTCGTTAACAGTTGCTAAAACATACCACTGAGCTCTTTTTATTGTCAGCTGCTGATATCAATCGCTGAATCCTTCTTCACGACTAGCTGTTATGTGGTGAGTGGTAGTGTCTGGCGTGTACTTAAGTAGTCCTTAGCTCTCTCTCTGAAGCACAACACATCTCATCTACCTTTAACATCTTCCCAAGCATGGAATTCAAATACTCCGAGGTGGTAGATCCATCGACCTACGACACAGAAGGACTTTGTGATGGATTTGTCCTTCGAAGACACAGAGATACGGAGAAAGAAGTTCAAGGAGCCCTCCGAGCACAAGCGGATTGGAGCAAACTCGTTCGTCCGGTTTCTAATTACCACGGTGGACTTGGAAAAGAATATAACTGGCTTTGTGTTACAATCCCAGAATGCCTACCTGAACGCATGGAAATAGTTTCGTATGCTAATGAGTTTGTATTCCTTTATGATGGTGAGTTCTTAGCTCTCAAATTTTTACCCATGAAGTTTCAACTAACTTTCGTAAGACGCTATGGAAAGTATCATCGATTACAACTAATTATGTGTTAAAGTCGAGTATCTATATCCTCTCTGATTGAATATTAATTCGGGTTTAACAGAATACTAGCGATAGAGATGAATTTCTTGATATTTTTGGCAAAGAAGCTCTCAGTACTCAAATCGACAAAAGCACAAGGGGAGAAAAGAAAATCCTCGCTCAAATCTTGAAGGAGATGTCACTCATTGATCCAGAGCGGGCAGCAGTCACCGTTAAAGCATGGGCTTCCTTTGTTAAGCATTGTTCTGCTCGGGTGAGAACCGACTCGTTTGCCAGCTTCGAAAAGTACCTGCCTTATCGACTTATTGATATTGGCGAACTGTAAGAATCCCACCACTACACCACACATCCGATGAGTTGCAAGGCTAATCATGATTAGATACTGGTTCGGATCGTTGACATTCGCCATGGCTATCACGATTCCAGAAAGTTTTTCCTTCGTGTCACAACTTGTTCGACGTGTATTTTACGCCTACGGTCTGACGAATGATCTCTATTCGTGGGAGAAAGAACGCGAAGACGCCAAAAAAGCGGGTGCTAAACATGTAGTGAATGCAATATGGGTGATAATGGGGGAGCGTTCTGCGACAGAGGAAGAAGTCAAACATATCTGCAGGCAGAAAATTCGAGAGTATGTTTTGGAGTTTAATGAGGTTGTTCAGGAGTCCAAAGCAAACTTGGAGCTTTCGGAGGGTTTGAGAAAATATGTCGAGGCATTGCAATACAGTTTAAATGGGAATGTTGTTTGGAGCATATATTGCCCTCGTTACAAACGTTACGCGAAATATAACGATATATCGAAGGGAAGTTATTCAGATTCTGGGCACAAGACTGATGAGGACAACGACACCATAGCGGAACTGCCACAATCGAAAAGAAAGAGGCTAAATATGGATGGGGAAGTTGCTGAGAGAGGCAGGAAGAAGCAAAGAGCAGAGGAGCTGACGACTGAGGAGGCGCCTGAGGGGGGTTCTGACGAACCAGAGCAGCAATTCTCAGAGGGAGACCCTCAGGACGATGAAGATGAAGTATTACAACCAGGGGAAGAGTATAATTGACGAGTCAGTCGGCTACTGATTCATCCACGGAATCGGACGAGTCAATTCATTAACGAATAGGAATTATGGAGCGCATGGGAATGGAATTAGGGGGACATCCGGACTAAGGGGTAGGGTAGAACTCTCTAGGCCCCTGGAAAAACAGTTAGTGAGTATGGCTCCTTATCTGAAGGATGCAGGATCATCCAGTCTATGGAGGTATGCCTATAGGTATGAAAATACTAGACTTATTTTGGAGAGATTGTTGGACTGGGTTGATACTAGCTTGATCCAGGTGGTCACCACATGTTATCTTCACACCTTAGTTCTTCAGTGGGGGGTATTCCAATACAGGCCATTTGGGCAAGTCACTGGCTTTGAGGAGCTTCGTGAGACATATCTTTTCATTCCGTGTCACTAGGGTTAGCATTACAACCTTTGAGAGACGTTTTTGTGTTTAAAGTCACTCTTGTGAATGGAGTCATTCATCATCAAGTTGGATGAAAGGTCTGAATCAAAAGTTGGGTTGAACTTCACTCTGGAAGACATATTTGACACATACACACTTTTTCGAGCAAGCAGCGGAAATATAAACCCCATAAATATTTACATACCGAAAGAAACTCTCCTCAAGTGTAAGTCCTACAGTCCAAAATATTTCCCAATCTTTTCTCCAACCCCCTCACCCCCCACCCCCAATCCCCACCATCACCCAAAAACCCTCCCAACCTCAACCCCAACACACCCAGAAAGCCCCGGCACCCCCTCCCTCTCACTCCAAACCACACTCTCATAAACCCCCCCACCACTAATCTCACAAACAAACCACCGATCAAACCTAGCCCCAATCGACACCCCACCATCCGGAACACCAAGATAACCCCTCTCATCAAACACAATCTTAGTAGCACCCTCCACACCCACAGTTCCAAAAACAGGAACCCTATACGACTCAGCCTTATTAAAAGCCATAGGAGCAGAGAAATTAACGAGTCCCGAACTCGTCTGTTTATTCTGTATCTCGTAGGTTAGGTAGCCGAGCGTGGGATTTGAGGTGTAGTTTAGATTGAACGTTTCGATTTGAGTGAGTGGATATCCGAGGGGTGCGAGGGGACATAGGCCGGGAACTATTGGGGTTGTTAGTTTTTTTTTGGGGGGGGGGGGGTGTTGGTTGGGAGGTTTTGCGTCTTACATGGTCCTCCTTTGCCTTTTGCGCATGGGATTAGTGTTTTGTTGTTGTATGTTTTATTTTGTGAGAGAATCACGAGGGCGAAGGGTCGGCTTTGAGAGAGCTGGAGTGCGGTGGAGAATGTGGTTAAAGCCAAAAGGCTAGTCACTGTTGATATTCTCATTGCGATGATATTCTTAAAGAGCGAGCTTGAATATACGAGAGGGGATTGCTAGTTTGGTAGAAAGTGATGAAGTAGTACCTAGTAGTTTGAGAGGCCAAATAAATTGAATAACAAAGGCGAGCGACTGTGCGAGACTTGAACCATTTTGATTCCCTGCGAAAATAGCCGGCGGGATAAAGTAATAAGAGACAACCGCGATCAGTTGGAATATCCACCAACTGGCCTGGAAGATGACAATGGCTAAGATCTCGTTATAACCGTTGCCATCACGTGTGTCGCCGGATATAATAAGTTTATGCAATTTATAGTGTTTGTGGGGTAATGGGTCACATCAAACACTCAAAATACTCCACAAGATTATTCCTTCCTTGTGCTCCACGTTGTTTGCCAGTCGGGGTAATTTCATGGGGCCTCGCGGTTCGTGGTTGCTAGAGAAGCTATCTCGGAAACAACATCGAAAACACTATGGAACTTCTAAGCGTGCCCCTTTTCACCGTGTCCACGAAATACTAATAAGAATACCACACAACTTCAAAATAAATGTTACTTTTAATTGAATCAATTCTATAGAACATTGCTCTCTTTCAAGGATATCCTTTTAGTCACTATATGGTTGCTTGAGTAAATCTCAACTCCCACCCAATCTTAGGTCCAATCTTGGGCAGCTCATCAGCCACACTCTGCACATCCTTATCCCCTCTCCCACTGACACAGATCACAATATCCTGCCCCTTCTCCATCGTCTTGGCAAGTTCAATGGCGCCAAAGACAGCATGAGCGGTTTCCAAGGCCGGGATGATCCCCTCTAATTGACTGAGAAGTCGGAAACCAATGAAGGCTTCCGCGTCGGTGGCGGCGATGAATTTCGCGCGCTGGCTGTCCTTCCAGTTTGA
Source organism: Hymenoscyphus scutula (assembly GCA_001399465.1). Taxonomy (NCBI): domain Eukaryota; kingdom Fungi; phylum Ascomycota; class Leotiomycetes; order Helotiales; family Helotiaceae; genus Hymenoscyphus; species Hymenoscyphus scutula. Next base: position 61,236 of record LKTO01000040.1, on the reverse strand, counting down.
CAGTTCGGGTCCGACACCTGGGTAATCGAGACCCGCGGAAACTGAATGGGTGTCGGAGATTTGTCCATGTCGGTCCTGCAGGACGTAGGTTCGTACACCGTGCAAAACACCAATCGATCCACCAGTGAGAGTGGCACTGTGACGATCGGTATCTACTCCATCTCCACCGGCTTCGACACCAAGAAGTTTGACACTTGGGTCATTGGAGAATGGGAAGAACATTCCGGTAGCATTGCTACCACCACCAACACATGCAACAACTGCATCAGGGAGCTTACCACGCAACTCTTGCATTTGGGCTTTTGTCTCGTTTCCGATGACCGACTGGAAGGTTCTCACAATTGTTGGGAAAGGATGAGGACCAATCGCCGAGCCAATAATGTAATGGGTGGTATCAAGCTTGACGATCCAGGCTCGCAGGGCTTCATTGACAGCATCACGTAGAGTTTGCGATCCTGCTTTGACGGCGACGACTTCGGCACCAAGAAGCTTGATGCGGAAAACATTGAGGGCCTGCCTTCTTACGTCTTCCTGAAAATGAAGTCAGCATACGATATTTTACATGAATAATATGGAACTTACAGCTCCCATGAAGATGGTACATTTCATGCCGAATTTTGCGCATACAGTTGCGGTAGCAACACCGTGCTGACCAGCACCAGTTTCGGCAATAATCTCAGTTTTACCTAATCTTCGAGCAAGTAAAATCTGACCCAGGGCATTGTTAATCTTGTGGCTTCCAGTGTGATTCAAATCTTCTCTCTTCAACCAGATATTGGCTCCTCCAGCGTGCTCGGTTAGTCTCTCGGCAATATGAAGATGTCCAGGTCGTCCCATCCAAGGATAGTAAGTTCGATACTCCTCCCAGAAAGCCGGATCGTCCTTGATCTTGTTGAAACCTTCTTCAAGCTCCGATAAACAGTCCATCAATGATTCGGGGACATATTGCCCACCAAACTCACCGAATCGTGCTGCTAACAAAGCCGGATCAACTGGACCATCTGTGTTGAGAGCCTCAATCTGGTCAACCAAGTTAGCACCGGTTTGCTCTTTGATTATGCCATCGACTGGGACGATCTCCCCATCATCTGTTTTTATGCCCCCACTAGGGACATTCCTTCGACCGCCAACAGCTGCCAAATATTCCTCGGCGGCTTTAGCCCCCAGACCAGCAGGTGCGTCTTTAATTGTTATAATGAGTTGACTTCCAATAACCACACCATCCGCTATTGAGGCTACGCTTTGGAAGTGTTCTCTTGTGCTGACACCAAAGCCCACAGCTGCGGGGACATTCCCCGAATACTCTTTTACACGCTGAAGAAGAGCTGGCAGGCCTGCGTTCATAGTTCCAGTAGCACCAGTAACGCCCATTCGGGAGACGACATAAACGAAAGAGTCTGCGAGTTTGCAGAGGAGTTTCATCCGATACTCGGAGGTGGCTGGCGAAATAAGGGGAACATATGATAAGCTGCAATGGAAATGTCAATGTAACCCCAATCTGGAACAATTCTGCCATGACTCACCCTCCTCTTGTGCAGAGTTTCCGGAAGGTCACAGCTTCCTCTGGTGGAAGGTCAACAACGATGAAGCCATTAACACCGGCCTCTTTGCAGTCCTTCAGCAGTCTCTCCTCGCCATATTTCCACATGGGGTTGTAGTAGCCCATAAACAAGACCGGTGCTTTTAATCCCTTCTTTCGTGCGTCTCGTACCATCTGTAGGGTTGACTCGACTGTAACGCCATGGTCCAGTGCAATCTGCGAGTATACAATAAGCTCCTGACCAAGAAGTGGAGAGTTGTAAGGGGTGTACGGACTTTGTTTGACTCTTGGATCGTAGGTCCGTCTGCAATTGGGTCTGTAAATGGGAGACCGAGTTCAATGACATCTAAAATCAAGATTAGAACGCAATTGAGAAAATCAGAGCAAGGCAGAAGTACCTGCACCACCAGCTTCCATGCCCAAAAGAATATCAACTGTCTCTGCAGGTGAGGGAAATCCTGCAGTAACATAGGTTACGAGTGCCGGCTGTCAAAACAATTAGCATTCGGGGGCAAACAAAAAAATAACAAGAGCCATTGGCCTACCCTTTTCTCTTCCTTGCATTGTGCGAACGTTCTCTTGAGGTGCTCCATGATTGTAAAGTGATTGAGAGGTGTAGATGAGAGTCAATTGCGAGAAAGAAGGGGGTTTAGCTGGCAAGATATGGCAATTCAAGAGTGAGTCAAAGGCTATGGTAGGGTATCTTTGATCTTTATCCGTTGGGTGATACGCCCCTCCAACCAAAAGGGGTTCACCGCCTTCAGTGGGCTGTCGAAGTTACGTAATCTACTGCGATTTTCGGCCTCTACTTCCTCCGAATTCAGTCCGTAGTTCAATATAACTCAGCACAGAACCTCAAGTTTCTTTTGAGAAGTAGCGATACTATAAGTCTTCCTACTCCTATCCAACCGCTTCTTCTCGTACTCTTATCTCACCTTTTCGAGTTAAACTCATTTGAAGAAATGCACGTGATATTTGTCAAAAAGCGTGACTTTATCAGATATTTTTATCTAACTACTCTGTATCTATTATCTATAAGCTGTAAAGACACTTTTATATACTAATCTATAATTATTTATTGTATCTTAACCTAGAATACTCTAATTCTTTTAGATTATATACTCTACGCCCTACATTATATCCTATTACCTAGGGCACTCATCAAGCATCTCGAGGTCTTCTTCTAAAAATGCGCAACTTTTATTTATATTTGTTTTAGACGAATCTGCTCAATGGTCCTTCAAAAAGCTCACGTCTCTAACAGTTGAACTCTCAGAAAGACATAACACAGCACGCACACAAGAAGATATATATTACAAATCCGCGATTGATACCTCTACGTCTCACCGCTGTGGTGGTTGTCAATTAATGAAGTTCGGTAATGGTACAAGTATTCTAAAAGTCGGATTTAATTAAAAAAGGTTTTTTTCGCATACAGTAGAAGTAGAGCAAACTTGAAGATTCGAGTGATACCTGTATAGTTATGTAAAGTGAAGAAGAATTTGAGGAAAACCCAAACTAGACGATTCCTTAATCAAATTCGCCTACAATACTCCCCGATGAATCAAGGGTAGTAGGATACTCCTGCGGTTATAGGACATTTGATTCAACGCAACGATCCTTCGAGAAGCCCTCAACTGATGACATCTTAGGGAGACATCACACGGCATGGCACAAGAAGGGATCTACGGATATACGGTACGAGATCCAGACATCTTCCCATCCCCAAAGCCCTCCCACCGAATCTTCCAAACCCGCGATGAACAAAGTAACGTTCACTTCCACTCTCTCACAACAATACCTCAGTCTCACCGCCTTATCAATTACCAAAAATTCGGTAAAGAGGAAATTGGAATGAAGAGAATTCCGTGATGCATGACAGCTTAGGTGAGGTAATCTCCAGAGCCTTGCTGCGATGGCTGGTTATGGTGCGCTTGCAGGTTTCGGTGCGCTTGCATGGGGATGAACTCTGATTCTTGAGGACGAGAGGGAGGGGGATTCGATTGGTTGCAGAGTTTCATTCGGGTTCTGTCTTGGATTGGATGGCTCAACCCCCGCAAACCTTAAGTCTCCCCAGTCCGCTGTTCACTGTTCACAGTCCACTTTCGATGGGAACCTGGAAGGGATGTTGAGGATGGAATTAATACGAGCCGAGAATTCTTCTCCAGGAAGGAGAAGGGGAGTATGGTATGGTATGGTAAGGAATGTCCTCGTGGAAGAGGCTAAGAAGTTTGAACTTCCACGTGGTGCATCAATGCTTTGTTGGAACGAATGTTGGTGCGTTCTTGTTCTTTGTTCTTTTCAGGGTCTCTCTCGTGCGCATGGCATGTTTTGTGCACCTCGTTTTGTCTAGTGCTTCAGCCAGAGTTAATGCAGGTGAGCGTCATGGCAATGAGAACTCCATGGCGATCAGTTGGTGGGGCTCCACTTCCTTAGTATGGCGCTTGACCCGAATAGGTAATCATTTTTTCTCTTTGGGGCTAGTGGAGAGGAAAACAGGCGATTGACGAGGAGAGGGCACAAGCTGAATGGAACCTTGCAACCTCAGAATGTTCCGCCTTTCTGTTGTGGAACATTACTGCCTTCCAGGTTGCCTTCCAGGTTGCCTTCCCTTCTAAATTTATGGTAGTAGGTAGTGTCCTCTGTAAGTACAGACAGGTACAGACAGGTACAGAGAAATACAGAGAAATACATCCAGTAACATAACCGTTCAGGCCGTCCATGCCGGTTTTACGTTCCTGTCCTGTTTTCCTTTCCCATCCTTGGTTGAATACGCGTTCTCCAGTTCTTTCGCTTCTTTCTGGGTCCATGGATCCATGGATCCATGGATCCATGGATGGGACCTTGGATGTTGAACGGGGTATACCCAAGAGACTTGGGCTCGCCATCATTGGGCAATGAACTCATAAACAAGCCTTACCTAACCTAACCTAACCCTAACCTCCTCTCCTCCATGATTCGTTCTTCCCTTCCACCGCCACCCTCCATCCAACCCTGTTTGTTATACTGTACAAGTACTTGCACATATGATGGATCAACCCCGCCAAACGCCTCGCCGAGTCTTCACTCAGCACGGCATCCATCATGGCACAGACAGCTGCCTTTCTCACGTTCCCTGTCCCATCCTCATCTCCATCCCCTCCACCCCCTCCATCTCCCATGTTAAACATCATCCGTCCGTGACTAGCTTGCAAATGTTGGGGAAACATCCCGTATACCAATTACCTGCGAGTCTAACCTCAACCGTCCCGCTAGCCGACTACAACTTCGGGGTGTCCCCGTCAATTTAACGATCGAACACATCGAACACTACTCCGCTCGCCTGCGCGGAAAGGGAAAACTGACTCTTCATCGCAGTTTCTCTCACTCGCTGTTCACCCCATCTTCTCTCCACCCGAAGCCGGTCTCAGCTTTCCTCGCAAACCTATCCACCCACGAACACCTTCAGTTTGGTTCAACTCCTTGCCACCCATAACCATCTTCATATAAATCTCAAGAACGGATCAGACCCACCATTTTGAACCCTTCTCCAACTTTTATCACAACATTTGCAACGTGACAGACAACGGATCCCGGGGAGACGTACAACCCTACTCAGGAGAGATTACAATTCACACCTAGATGGCCGCTGGTTCTCGACGCCAGCCATGACTTGATCTTGACGATCGTCATCTACGAGACTTCTATGTCCTGACAACATGGAGACGAAGGAAATACAATCACGGGGAGGCGCCGTCTTCGTGGTCACCACCGTCACGTTCGCCCTGGCAACGGCTTTTGTCATTGCGAGATTGATCAGTCGGTTCATCATCTTGAAGACTCGAACTGCAGACGATTGGTGTATGATAGTGGCCTGGGTGAGTAAAATTCATCATGTAACACGAAGAACATGTCAATTAACATACCAAAGTCTCTGGCCTTTGGTTTGTCCTTCTCAATCGATTATGGCACTGCTAGAGGTCTGGGTCGCCGTGACGCAGATATCCCACTCGACTGGCTCCCATCCTTAAGATGTGTGGAATATGCATTTACAATCCTCTATGTAGGCCTCTCCCTTTCTTTTCCATACCAGCCAAATCTAACGCTTTACAGAACCCGGCTCTGATGGCAACCAAAAACTCCATCTTGATATTCTATCTGCGCATGGCGAGGAATACTCAGAGCCATATGAGACTGGCCTCATACGTTACACTGGCTCTTGTCAATGTCGCTGGCATAACGCTATCATTCTTGAACGCATTTCAATGTGATCCTGTCAGTGCCGCCTATGATATTCACCAAACAGGAGGAAAATGCATCTCAATCGTAACTCTGTACTTGTGTTCTGCCCCGGTCAATATCATCACAGATCTCGCCATTTTGGTTCTTCCAATTCCAGTACTAACTGGCATGCGACTACCTTCACGGCAGAAAACGGTTCTGGTCTTTACCTTTGCGCTGGGTATTTTTGTAACCATTGTAGATGTCGTTCGCATATTTTACCTCCAGCAAGCCTCCGCGGATCAACTTTCAACTCGGAATAGACTGGGAACAACGACGGACTTTGGCTGGTATGCGAGTACAGCGTTTTTGTGGTCTGCCGTGGAAGTAAACGTGGGGATCATTTGCGCCTGCATTCCAACCCTAAAGCCCCTCATCAAACGAATCCTACCTTCCATGATCAGAGACCCAAGCCGCACCGGTATATCCAAAAACGGATCAATGAACTCGCAGATGGATCAACCACACGATCGACTACCCAGCATTGGAGGAGAACATGAGGCAAGACCTCGGCCTCTTGGTGCGCTCCCTCCCCACGAGCGCGGTCGAGATCCAGAAACCGAGATGGATATGATGGACTTTTTAACAATGCCTCGAGGCATGGGGGGTGATGCACATCCCCGAGGTGTGATACCAGCCCGCACCGAAACTGCTCATACGTTGCAAACAAATGGAACCAGTGGCAACTCGGTATATTTTGGCTTCGTAAACATGAAGAGACCAAAAAGTATGCTCAAGACGAAGGGAATCGAGTCTTTCAAATACTGCACCATGGTCACCATATTATTCTTTCTCTGGGGTTTCTCTTATGGTCTGTTGAATATTCTGAACAACCAGATATCGAACATGGCAAACCAAAGCACCGAACAGCTTTTAGGACTTACGACCGCATACTTTGGAGCGTATTTCTTTGGGGCCATGACCGTGGGACAATACACTCTTCGACATGGAGGATTCAAAGTGACCTTTATCGTTGGGTTATGCATTTACGGAACGGGGACATTGTGTTTCTGGCCTTCGGCAGTTTTGCTCTCTTATCCTGGATTCATCGTATCAAATTTTGTCGTTGCCTTTGGACTTTCCGTTCTCGAAACAGCTGCAAATCCATTCATCGCACTCTGCGGGCCGACCTCTTCAGCGGAATTCAGACTTTTGATGGCTCAAGGCGTTCAAGCGGTGGGAAGTATCCTCAGTCAGTTACTAGCAGAGAAGGTCCTATTTCATGACCTTCACAGCACCCCTAGCTTGATTGATGTTCAGTGGGCTTATTTGGCAGTTGCCCTGTTCACCGTCGTCCTCGCCTTGTTCTTCTACTACATGCCTCTACCCGAGGCCACCGATGCTGATCTCCAGACTCAAGCCGAAAGTCCAGGAATAAATTACAAGGAGACTGTATTTTCTCCCAAACTTCGACTCATCTATGTCACTCTAGGACTCGCCGTTTTCTCTCAATTTTGCTACGTAGCAGCGCAAGAAAGCATGTCAGTCTGGATCAGCAGCGTACTCACCACCATCAAGGGTTCCAGCAACAGTACCTTGACAATCGATAATTACATCCTCGTGGGCCACACCGCATTCGCCATCGGTCGCTTCTTATTTGGCGGACTCTGTCTCATCATCCAACCACGCATCCTCCTCCTCATCATCTTCACCGGCTGTCTAATCTTCTCCACCCTCACCATGGCGCTCAAACTCTCCATCAACGGCATCGCCGGCCCCGCAATCATGTTCTTCTTCTTCGAAGGCCCCGTCTTCCCCATGGTCTACGCCATGGGCCTCCGCGGCCTGGGGAAACACACCAAAATCAGCGCCGCAGCCCTCGCAGCCGCCGCGAGCGGCGGTGGTATATTCCCCTTCGTCATGTTCGCTGTGCAGAGATATCATCATCATAGTGTACAGTACTCCTACTGCGTCATCATCGCCCTCTTTGCTTTTGGCATGCTCTTCCCGTTCTATCTTAATCTTGTCCCTAAGGCGAGGAAGTTGGTGGATCCGACTTATTACCTCCCTGTTGGGCCGCCTGTTAAACGGTTTAGTCGTCGGTTGAGTGTCAAGATTGGACAGTTCCGGATGGGTGGGGGGAATGGGAAGGGGAGTCCTGGTCTGCCTACTTTTGAACATCGGGAGGCGAGGAGATCGAGGAGTTGGGAGATGGAGGGGGAGCTTGGGAAGGGGTGATTGGGTTTTTTGGGGGTGTTGACGGGAAAAATATGGGGTGAGTTGTTTTTGTTGTTTCGCGGATTAGCGGCATTTCTTTCTTTATTTTTTTGACTCTCTTGCTTTTTGACGAGAGGGATATTGGCGTTCGGAGGGTTTGGGATGGTTTGTGGGCTCATTCAATATTTTTATTGGGTGATATGTCCTTATCTCTCGCCTTTTGTTCTTTTGTATATCCACCATTTATATAATTTTTTCTCTGGTATATATGGGAGGTCTGGTTTGGTTTAGGTTACTAGGTTTGGTTAGTTGTTCTGGGTTCCTCCCAAGGTTGTTTATTGGGTTAGGGTTGGATTAGAATACTCTTCCGGGGCCCAAAAAATACAAAGGAAGGGATTTCGACATAAGGGGATTGCGGACTGAAAAAATTGGGAAAAGGATGGGGAGTTTTTTTGTTCAGGGTGGATTGTATGATCGTCCCTTTTGGGAAAGCCCGTCTTTTGAGGGGGGGCATTCGGGTTTTTGTATGGATCCTGGATTTTGGGTGGATTTCCTTTTCTTTTTTTAAGGGAGGTGGGGGGTTATATATAAGAAAAGAAAATTTTCATATAAATAGAAATGTTGAGTCGAAGTATTATTATGGTGCTTGTTTGATTTACTACTTTAACTTAGTACCCTTGATTTAATACCCTGTTTTATAGATTATCTACCTGTGGATTGTCAATGAGCGTGCGTGTACTTCTTTGAGGAAAACTTTGTCCGGCTAAAGTAGGATCTGAGAACTCATGTTGATATCTGTAGGTAGGTGAGATGTATACATTTCTTTGTGTTTTTTCAAAGCTTCTTAACTTTCTGGGAGTTCCTCAAATGTGGTGGAATATTCTAATGTTAGGGATCATATTACAGAATACTCTGAATTTATATCAGTCACGTGTGTTGGCCAACCTACCTGCTTTCCATTCCTGCGACACCGGCATTCCGCTATGAATGGCATGCTGCCACGACTGTGCTGTCCGAGATACATATCAAGTCACACAGGCAGAGAAACGTCAACTTCGTTCTGCAGATTTTTTCGTAAACTATTGGGTATTGTATTCAACTTTTTTTGAGAGTATATTCTCAGGTTTCAGCATTCGACAGTGCTGGATTGAACATCATGGAAAGAGCCCCTTTGGAAGAGTGGCGTTCCAGGAGTCGTCACCCTGCAGCAAGTATGGTGGACTTGGACATTGAACTCTGCGACATATGCCGGAAAATAAACTGGCATGTTGTTCTTCTCGATTGTTGTCCCGATTTCAAACAAAATGACTGGCCATATCGTTGGGCCAATATTCCTACTTTTCGACAGATGGAGACGAGGCAACTGCATTGCTCTTTCTGCAGGCTGTGTGTTGCCTCCCGAGAGCTTCGACCCTCACTTCGGAAGTCATCCTTTGCGGACACACCTCTACAGATTGTCTGGTACGCAAGAAACCTGCGGTATGCGCCCCCTAAAATGTACTCGGGTAAGGACGGGCGGGCTGGAAGGCAAAAGAATATCAAGCGCGCAGAATCAATGGGGTTCCGTTTATTTGTTCAGCGACGATCCATCGGTTCCTGGATTTTGCATTTGAATATGCAATACGTCCCATCGCCACTATTTCAACTTATGCCGGCGGCGGATGAAGTCCCAATACACAGGAAGCGGAAATGCGGCCAGCACGTCCCAGTTACCCAGGCTGATCCGACTCTGTTAAAACGTTGGATTGATTGTTGCAGGCTTAACCATGGGACTACTTGCAACATAGCGTATTCTCAATTTCTGAAGACTGAGTGGTCACATCTTGCAGACCATCTCGGCCTACAGTTCCACTTTCGTATGATAGATGTCCAACAGCGGAGAATAGTTGATGCTCCAAAAGACTGCAGCTTTGTGGCTCTATCGTACGTTTGGGGACAACTACAAGGAGTCTACCGTGCTCGCAAATGCGATTTGAAGTCCATCCCAGGAAGCCCAGATGAAATGTATCTTGACATTCCGAAGGAAGGAATTCCGCGAACGGTACAGAATGCTATGCAGGTTACAGCGGCACTAGGTCAACAATTCCTTTGGGTAGATGCTTTATGTATTATCCAAGATGATCCAGTAGAGCTTACGGCCACTCTCCAAGCAATGGATATGGTGTATGCAGCTGCAGATGTTGTGATTGTTGCCTCTTCTGGTATTGATGCCAATGCTGGACTTCCAGGTGGATCTCCACACTCACGGAGGACATGTCAGCCTTCTGAAAAGATCTGCGGGATAACGACTTTTCTCGAAATGCAACCGCTTTCTGACGTTCTAGCATCGTCGTTTTGGAGAACCCGTGCATGGACTTACCAAGAAGAATACTTCTCTACCCGACTCCTGGTATTTTCGGACAGCAACGTGTATTTCAAGTGCAAGATGGGAGAGACATGCGAAGACATTGGAATTGAAGATGCGCATACTCAGAGCTATTTTCTCGAATCAGGCTCGGATAGTGCTGTCTGGCTTCGTACTCAAGATCGGAGTTCGGCTGAAGACGTTTGCAATCACAATGCCATGTCCCTAGATATCAAAGCTAGGGAACGTTTGCAAGCGAATGATTCGAAGCTTCCCCGTGATCTACACGACATAGATGGCCCTCACATTGATTCAATTCAAGACCATGAGGGACACAAAACTTCAGTCTCAAGCTCCAGTCACTGGAAAGCTAAGACCCGTTTGTGGTTAACCATGCGTCAAAAGTCTCTAAGCAAAGAATTCCATGCTTCACCTGCGCCACCATTCCCGTCAACGACTAGGACAGAGGTCCCATTACAAGACGGCAAAGAAACAACAAGACCAAGAAAAGCGCAATATCGAAGGCAATCTACAACTACTTTTTCGCGCTCCTTGGATGCAAACTATCCTCGCCACCTATCTCGTTTCAATGACTCCAATTCCTCCTCATCTCAAGCTGTAACGTCACATGTTCCCTCAAGGTACTCAGATTACGCCTTCTATTTCACCATACCAGAGCACATCGACGTGGATGAAGTAGTGTCATTAACCCCTCAAAGCAAAAGCCTTGCGAGTTTGAAATGGATGGTTCCCAAAGCCTTATCCACACACTATTACCAACGCAAAGAGATGTTAATATATAGTCGCGTGGACAAGAGAGAAATCAATGTGACGGTAGAGAGTCATCCAAGGAAGAAGAGCAAAATTGAGCATTATCAAGTTGACAACGAACTCGTGAAGCAATACGCCATGGCGGTTCGGGAATTCACACCACGCTCCTTGACTAAGCAGTCTGATATTCTGAACGCTTTCAATGGGATAACAAATCACTTCAGCCGACTCATGGGCACTGAATTTGTGCACGGCATTCCAATTGCAGTCTTTGACGCCGCGCTGCTGTGGAGAGATGCTGGGGATTGGGAGCTTTGGTTCGGGGACTGGGCTTTTCCATGGCAAAAAAGTAAATCGGGTGTCGGCACCACATACACTCACCTGCTCCGGGATTTGAAATTGCACAGAAAGGTACTGAGAGATAACCAAAGCAAGGGCTGCGTCAGAAGCTCCATGAATTATGAAGACTGTGACGATTTCCCGACTTGGTCTTGGTGTGGCTGGAAAGGTTCGGTGGGCTACCACGAGCATCAGTTCGACCTTTTGGAGTTGAAGAGCCGGATTATCTGGCCTTGGAAGCCAGAATATGTGCCCCTGGGAAATACGATGCAGTCTAAAATTATCTTGCAAGTAGAAGCAGAGGTTGCAACTGTCGATTTGTCAGTCCTGGAAAGACGCAAAAAACCAGATATCTTTTGGGGCTGGGTGGTGGGCAACGGTCAGCGGATTCGAGATGGGTTGGTTGAATGCGTGCTACTGTCCACGGGCGTGTGTAGCTACTCGAACGCAGAAGATATCAATCCCACCCCGGAACTGTTTCATAATATTCTAATTGTTGGAAGAGATCAAGGTAGCCAGACTGTCTACAGAAGGGGAGTTGCTCAGCTTTACCCAGAGGATTGGGACTGGTTTATGCCGAGAAAGGAATGGATTTATCTGAGATAGTGTGGGAGTTCACGAATGGGCAAGCTGATCAATCCTCTATATCGTCCACATCGAGGAGATCCAGCACTCTAGCGCTGCTTGAGATCATACTGTGGTACAGTGAAGCTTCAATGGTAAGTCCAAAGTAGCACATATGCTTTGAAGTAACTCCGGGTTTGAAGCGGTTTACAAAATCCGCTTTCCCCATTATAAAATTGATGCTAGATCGCTCAGAGTTGCTGATCTCCACATATTCTTCCAGTTAGACGAAGTTAGTCAGTGCAAATTCGACCAGATCAATTATTCGTGCAAGGGACCCAAAACAGAGCCACACTCAATTAGATTTGAAGAGACATGACGACAGTTTTGTTTCTCCATATTCCACCGATATGCTGGTCCGAAAGAGCGAAAGGAGAGAGCAAGTTTACACTTCGTCTATCTAACTCAACATCCAGGTATTTTTAGATGAATTTGGGTTATATCTGGTGCGGTCTCTACGGGGACGCAATAACCGTCCCTTTTCGACCCCCCCCCTCCCAAGCTAGTCTTGAATCCTGAATAAAACCACAACACGACAATTGATATAGACAAGCCTTGGTTGAATAATCAATTAGCTGTCAGAGAATCGTTCCTTATTTTTTGTATATTTTTTCTGTCTTCCTTAGGCGTTGTGTTAGTCCTTTGGCTAGGTGCACCGCTGGGTCGAAAGGGCCTGTTTTTCCGTCCCCGTAGAGTGCGGTCCTGACAGTCCTGCTTTTCTAGTATTACTTCCCGGCTTGGTCCACCAGATATACTATACCGCACTGTGATATACTCGTTTAGGTACAGCTCCATCTTTTCAAAACAAAAAAAGTGGGGGAAGAAGGCTAGAAGGCCGGAATATAGAATTGGGAAATTTTCCATAGTTGTAGGAAAGTGTTGAATGGTGGAAAGAGTATTATAAACTAGGAGATTCATCGTTAGAGGACGTTGTGATAGGCAATACGAGAGTAGATGAGTAGATAGCGAGGAGTAGATCGCAAGGATATTTCTACTTCTCTTTCTGTTTTGTTTTAGAGTTCTCGTCAAGGCATATTTAGTAATTTTTAGAATGTGCAACGAAGATGGGTAGTAAAGCTTCACCCATAGATGTACGAACTCAGCTAGGAGCGGCTGGAGAGCATTCCATTTTTGCGATGTGCAACATAGTGAGTGATATAACAACGCTAGGTATTTACGTGGAGAACAGTATAAACTTGTAAATAAGTTGGTTTTATTACAGTTCGCAAAGTGAGCCTTACAATACTACTCACCTCGGCCTTGGAAAAGTATATAGATACCACCAGGGGAGGCGATGTGCAAACATTATATGTCCCCTGGTTACGGGGGCAAGAATTTTCTTTCTTGTAAATGCAATGTTTTCTTTCCCACGCAGGGATTTCTAGGAGGTTAAACGCGATAGATATCGAAATTAAGTAAAGATTTATATAGCTCCGAATATTAGGAAGGAAGGGGGCAGCCAAGTCTTTTTACGATTGCAAAAGTGCAACCAAAATTACTCAAGATTCCTATCTATCAGCTGTATCCAGAGCTGAAAAAATAACAAGTTGTAATTTATATTTCGCGGTGAACTGCGGCTGCGGTATTCCAGCTTGCGATATGCAACAATCCAGTGAGAAAGAGAGTCCAGATCTATTTAGCGGATTGATCATTACTGGCCCCTCCATTACAGGTAAGTAAGATTTGGATGAAGTTAGATCGAAAACTGTAGTGGAAAACTTGGTCTCAGGACATTATTTTTCTCTTGGTATATTCCCGATCCCTTTGGAGCTGAAAGTTGGAATCTCGGTTTCCTTTTTTGGCGGTCATCACTGATGATGTCAAGTATTTGAGTTTAGATTAGCAGGGGGTGGTTGAATTTGTGGGTATTGGGTTACGGACCTTATGGGGCTGGGGATTAGAGATTATTACTTACTTGGACGGAGTACCGGTACTTGGTCTGCTGAATCTACAGTCCGCAGTCTAAGGCTCTAGATATTGTTCAGCCAGCTATGGTTCGATTTACAGAGGTGAGAGCTCTTGAAGGGCTGTGAGTCGATTCAACCTCATTCCTTACAAATAGATACTTAACTTCAATTCTGCACAGCACAGTAAGTACTGTATTCAATACCATCATCCGTCCCACCTAGCCACGGTAAACACGGTACTGTACGCGTTTGATGATGATGACATGATGGGTGTGTGATAGGAAGAAAAGCTTGCGAACAGCATTGGCAAGTGGGCGAAGTCGGTTTTAGAGTCTGGGCAAGTGTGTTGACCCTTGTACCTCTCTCCACTGGTGCTATATACACCCCCTGCATCATCTAATTTTCGTCATCGCGTGATGATTTTTGCTTGGGAAGAACACGTGAGAGGTGAATGAAGTATATTTACGGTGGGTTTTAGTCACGGGTGCCGGGTGGCTGGTGTGGCGTGAAGAGGGTTGGCGGATGGGCTTTGCTGTCAGGTTTGGAGGCGTTTGAGGAGATAAAGAGGTGAGCAGTTCCCCGCTTGTCGATTATTAGGAGCTTCATTTATTTAATCATTGAAGAAAAAAAATTGTGTACCTGGACTTGAGAACCAAACTTCCTCAATTAAGCAAGGAACAAACGCGTCAACAATCTCTTGGAGAAAGAGCTATCCATTACATCATCGACCTAATTCAACCTTGTTAAGGTTAGAGCTACATCAAGCTAAGAGCTTGGATTTCACAAAGGGTCCGCGACCTTTTCCCTCATCCCTCATCTCTTCCCATCAACAAGAGAAACACCACCAAAATCATCAATAAAAAATGTCCCAAATACTCCCCAGAGCACAAACCTGTTATCGCAACAGAGGCGGGTTAGTCCACCCCTCCCTCCCCCATCCACCACCTCACCTATGAAAAAACTAACTAAATATTCTTCCAAACAGATACAGATACGCCTACCAATGCTCCGCCTGGCAACGATTCGGCCGCTGGATCGTAGCCGCAGTCCTCATCCTCCTCTCCCTCCTCATCCTCATCACCTTCCTCATCGTCTCACGTAAACGCAAGCGCGCGCGCATGCTCAACACGCACACGCAACCGCCGCTCCCTTATGGCCAAGGTCAGAATCAGAATGGAGGTGGCTATGCGATGCCTGGTCAGGGATATCAGCAGCAGTCTTATGGTCAGAATGGGGGTTATGGACAGCAGTATGCGCCGCCGCCGGGGGCTCCGCCGAATTATGGTGGGAATGAGGGGTATTATGGACAGCAGCAGGGGGTTGCGCAGCCGGGGAATGCGTATGTGAAGTGAGGGAGGGAGGGGTGAGAAGGTAGGGAAGTGGTGGGGATGTGAATGTTTTGTGAGTGTGAATGTAATGATGGGATTGGGTTTTTTGGGATGGCGTGTGGGGTGCATGGTTCTTTGAATACACGAATTTTTTATGAATTGCATCTATGATCTCAGAACTTTTATGATTGCTTACTTGCTCGTGGTTTTCCCATAGTCTGGCAATATGATTTCGTCTGATTGTTTGGCAGATAAGGTTGATTCGCAGAAGCTTACTCGATATGTGTAGCTTATCCGACAGTAGCAGATAATCTAACATGTGTAGATCATCCAACATATGTAGCTCATCCTATATCGGGAGCTTATCCTATATGACTAGCTTATCCAGAATTAACGGCTCATCTATCTCTACTATCAACTATAATTATTAATTAAAGATTTTTAACCTCTAAATATTTACCAGCTCATCCAACCTCTAGTTGATTATTCGATAAGTGTTTAGTAGCTTATCCGTTATTTAGCTACTTATTCGTACCTTATTTTAGTCCGTAATAGTTACTAGCTTACCTGATGGATTACTCGGTATTATACTAGATGGCTTACTCGGTAGCTTACTCGATAATTTGCTTGATAGCTTACTCGGTAGCTTACTCGGTAGCTTGCTTCGTAGCTTACCTAGACTATTTACTACCTTTCGACTTACTCTTAAATAGACGATAACTTTTTTGAACTAGAAATTAATAATAACCGTCGACTCTCTATTTCTCTCTACTCTCTTATCTAGAAAATTCCGAAGAAATACTTCTTTATAGCGAAAAATTATAAATAGTTTAATAAAGTCTTTTTCCTTATACTATTAGTTATATTTAAAGTAGATTAGAAAGTAGAATAAAAACATAATATCTCTTAATATTTAACGAACTCTAGTACTAATAAGTAATAAGTATTAATAAATCTTAATAAACTTCCACGTTCGCTTACTACCCTGTAAGAAAAATCTTCTAAAAAAAGAAAGAAAAAAGGAAATAGTAAAAAGGTTCAACGCCGAAAGGGGTCTAATGCTTCCCAGTTAATGTCTGGAGTTGCTATGCGACCAAGTGTAAAACTAGTCTATGTGTGCGAATCAAATGGCGAGACCAAATGTGTTCAATTGGGGAACGAAGCAGTTTAGAGATCAAGTTAATAATGTCTTGTGTCTCAAGACCTGACTGCCCCCGTATACGGAAGTACTGTTTCATGCGCTCAAACTCTGAGGGAGATATTATTGCGTTCATTAGATTTGGGTGAAAGGTGCCCATGCTCCGGTGCTAAACCCGGAGGTGTATTGCGGTAGAGAATGGTTTATTTATGAATATGAGGATTTTCTTCTGGATTTGTGGGAATGGGGGAACTGCGGGAGGGTGATTGTGATTGTGATTGGAGGTTTTTGGGGGTGTTTTGCTTTTTTTCTGGGGTGGGTGTTTGATGATTGCGGGTCCGTAAGTATCTTTCCTGCCTCTCTTTACGAGTACTATAACTTAATTTAGTACGACGAGAGTAAGAAGGAAGACCCGAGAAAGCCTAATCACAATACGGGAAAGAAAACTTTTAAATAAAGCCTATTCTTAGTATCTAAAATTTAGTAAGGTCCTATCGTGGTTTTTACAATTTATAACTATAAGATAAATTTAATTATCCTAGAAATATAGAATAATTATTATATCTCTCTTTTAAAGTAAGGCGACTAAAGTTGTCTACTAAACAAATTCTTATAACTCGTGTTAGACGTGCCTTACGATAAACTTTTTTTTATTTAAAGTAGATAGTATACTGAAAAGGGAGAAGTCCAACTAAAAGGATATTCAACCGATACTACTCATTTATAGAGCCCTGTTACTAAGTAAGTATCGTACTAGAAACTCGATTTTCTTGAAGGGGTGTACATTCACTTGCTTTAGCATTCTACTCGTAAAGCGTCGCGTCGCTTGAAGTGCGATCCGCTACGAGCGACAAAAGAAAGAAAAATGTAACAAAAACCCTAAGAACCCCGAGGGGTCCTTAGGACAACCCTCCCCACAGCCCACCGGCAAACGGGTGGGCCACGGCTCCTCTCGGGCACCGCGGATGCTAATGCTTTGTGAAGGGGGGGTGTGTGCAAGGTGAGATTTGATTGGACGAGGTCAGTCAATGGATTAAGCGAGGTAGCAGAGTGAATAGAATAGGCTCATGAACCTCGATTTGCTTTATGTCGTTATCCCCTGATACTAAATTTATACATCACTTTTCACGGCTTCCTTACTTCCACTCTCCAAACTTCCTCGGTACCCCATGGGAGTTTGACCGTCAACGGCCATCGACCGATGCAAGTCCATCTCGAATGGACTGCTTCCCCTTTGTTTCTTCGTTGGGAATATCGTGTGAAGAAGCCAATGTGTAAGACCGGACACAAAGAATCCAAAGAAGTACGAGAGATCGTAAACATGATCCCATCCGTTGCCATTAGCCGTGACGCGAATCCTTCGAATGAAGCCAGCTATCAAAAGTCAGTTTCCTTTCACAGAAGGGTTTCGACAAGGAAAAGGGAGGAGAAAACCAGCAACATACGCAATAGAGGCCAAACTCCCATAGCCCATGCTACAATGGCCCTCCAATTGAATCCTGCGGTATACCAATATGCACTTTCTTTCCCACTCTTATACAAATCCCCAATATGTAACTCCCCCCTCCTCACCAAGAAATAATCAAAGATCAAAATCCCTGTCATACCACTTAAAAAGATACTCCATCCTGAAAGCACGTTGATGAAAGTGGTGACACTGTTGACGAAGTTCCAAGGGCAGATAGCTACAGCAATGACGGTTAGGATATAGCATCCTCGACGGATGTTGATCCAGCGTGGACACAAAGCTGCCATGTCCATACCCGTTGAGATTGCATTTAGAACGATGCAGAGTGCGATTTGAGAAGATAGAAATGCGAGACCGGCAAAGAAGGTTCCTGCTCTTGCTGCAGGGGTGAGGGAGACTTTTTGGATGTGAAGGAGGAGTTCGAACGGGTTCCAGAAGTATTCCCCGTAGATCTGATTCGTGGCTGACGTTATTATTACACCGCAGAGGGCCGTAACGATAATGGTTAAAGGACACGTTACTCCTTGTCCGAAATAAGAGGCAGTGGGAGTTTTGGCGTATCTTGTCCAATCTGGATTACGTTAATATTGCAGATGGAGGTGTGAACTATATTCTTACCAGATTGTCCAACGATGCCACCACTCCAAAGTCCAAGTATTGCTTGGATTCCGTAAACTACATTCCAGCTTAACACACTTCCAGATTCTGTAGCAGGGGAACTGATTAATTCTCCTGCTCCATGTGCAGTTCGAACGGACCAAATCAGCATCCCGAAGATGTTGCAGGTAATCATCACGAATGCAATCTACCCCAACCATTAGCGCTCTCGTGCGCAATAAATAACCCCAAAAGAGGGGAAACTCACTCTAAGTGGCAATTGAAGCTTTTCCGGTCGAATCAAGAGCAATGGCGAGAAGATGGCGAGGAAAATAAAGAAGCTGACTAGACTGCAGGTGTCGACGTTTGCCGAAAGGGGGAGGGTGTTATTCATGTAAGCGAACTTTGGTCCGATGACCGCTCCAAGGATGATCTTTACTGCTTGTCCTCCCCAATAAGTTTGTACTCCCATCCTAGAAAATGTCAACACTTTGTTAGGCGCAGCAACGACTTTTTGCTTACCAGATACAGGCAGTCACAATACGATTTAGAACCGGCCAGAATCCACCAAGCATGCCCCATGACCTAAGAGCTCATTAGTCCAAAGTTATACTGGGGAACAAAGTCAAACTTACGCTCGAGACATGACAGTAAAACCCAAGTGATCATTACTCCCCATCCATCCCGCCACAACGGCAATCATGGAGATAATCAAAGAGGAACCAACAATTACACCCATGGCCTGTCCAACACTCAATCCTAAAGCGAGAAGTGTTGACCCAGCTGTCCATGCCGAGTTATTTGCTCCGGTGATAATCCAGTACCCAGCAAAACCTTGCCATGTCCACGTCCTTCTGTCTTCGGGAATGGGAATCAGATCCCTATTACACCACTATTCCTGTTGTCAGTATGATACAAAAATCTTGAAATATAGGGGAAGTACATATGTATTCTCGTAATTCGCATCTTCATCAACAGGACATTCGAGTTTGTTTGCCCAGTATGAGATCCGCTCTTTAGTCCGTTGAGAAACCATCATGGAATTTCGGTAGTTGCACGACTTCAATTCTTGAGAAGGAGGAGCAAACCGAATAGCAAAAGCAGGAGGTACAACGAAATCTTTATGTCGCCTCCAGCTAGGGTCCCAACGTCGCTCGTCGCCTAAGATAAGGAACCCCTATGCTCTTTCGCCCCAGTATTCCCCAAGCTGACCTGCATCTGTCTCCATATCACAACGGGTTACCACCCAGAAAATAATAAGGGGAATATCCACAGTCCTTCGCTGTTTGGTACGTGGTTATGAGTGTTAGGGTAGCTGGTCTATCTAAACTAGAAAAGGTTGGCCGATCAAGGACGAAAGTGGGGTGAAGGCGGAAGGGTACATCCTCGTAGCCTATCTCGATCGCGCAACTCCTTAGAAGCCTGTCTCAATTAATGTCAAGAAAGTAGCTGATTTGGTGATTTGAAGGTGGGAAAGAAGAAAGTGAGTAAGCTTACTTTTAGCTTACTTTTTGCCCGATCTCTGTGCATATGTAACAACATCGGAGCTTCTTAACCGTCTTATACTGTGTAACCTATTCCAAGGACTTTTTAAACACTTCACGAATTCCCTAGCACGCTTCTACCTAGAACTCAACCAGACGATAAAATGGCCTCCACCATCTCAACACCTTCGGTATCAATCCCTGTAATTGACTTTTCGAAATGGATATCACCCAGTACTCCAGCGGACCGTCTCGCCGTAGCAAAAGAACTGGCTGATGCGTGCCACAATGTGGGATTTATATCGATCATCAACCATGGCGTTTCTCCAGAACTACTCGAAGAAGCTTTCGGAATGTCCAAAAAACTCTTTGATCTCAAAACCGAAGAGAAAATGCTTGCACCTCACCCAGATGGTCCAACAGTACACCGTGGATACTCCTGGCCTGGTTTGGAGAAAGTATCACAAGTTATAAGTTCTGATCTTGAAGTTGGAGAAGCTCTGAGGGAAGTGACAGACTGTAAAGTGAGTGCAAGTGTCAAAATAATAAATATTCATAGCTGACAACCCACGAGGAGAGTTACGAAATCGGAAGCGAAGAAAACACAGAACAACCAAATGTCTGGCTCCCTGAAGATGTTTTCCCGGGCTTTCGGGAATTCTTCACTGATTTCTACTGGAAATGCTCGGCTACTTCACTTGAAATCTTGAAAGCCATCGGAACTGGTATGAAATTGAAAGATCCAGAATTCATGTTGAAATTTCATACTGGCCATAACAATCAACTCCGACTTTTGCATTATCCTCCTATCCCAGCTGCTCAACTAGAGAGTGAGGCAAGTGCCAGAATGCCACCGCACTCTGACTGGGGTTCCATTACAATGTTGTTCCAGGATGATTGTGGGGGGCTTGAAGTCGAGAATCAACATGTTCCTGGGGAATTTATCAAAGTTACACCTTTGAAGAATGCGATTGTGATGAATATTGGGGATTTGTTAATGAGATGGAGTAATGGCAAGTCATAACATCCCCGTACTTGTTGAATAAATCTAACTTGCAATAGATTGGTTGAAATCCACACTTCATCGAGTTACCCTCCCACCAGCTTCAGATCGCTACACTGGGGAGGAACGCATGACCCGAGCTCGGTACTCAATTCCCTATTTTGTCTCGCCAGATATCGATGCGAAAATTGAATGCATGCCAGAATGTGCAACAGAAAGTAACCCGAAGAAGTATGAACCAGTCATACAGAGAGATTACAGACTCATGAGAGCCAAGCTACAATATCCCACCAAAGCAACCCAGCCTTCAGCGGTGTCAGTTTAGCAAAAATTTTTGGCACGCTTTATATATTATCATTGTTGTACAACAAGAGTAATGAACACATACTTCAATTTCGAGAGGAAAGTCTGATTCCCTCTGCTGCACCGTGAAAAAATGAATCTGTTCTCAGAAGTGAAGGTCTGATCAGACCAATGGTGCTCCAGTCTGCACTTTTGGCTGCGCTCGTAAGAATTTCTTGATATTTCTGTAACATCTCATATGCTCTCGAAACTTGGACCTCCGTCGAGGCACAGAAGAAAAGATATATCAGGTGGTTTCCTCCAATTATTAGATTGCTGCGACTGTCTATCAAAACAAATTAGCGACTCTCGAAGAAAAGTAGTGATTGAAAATTACATCGAGGCCAGAAAGTATTTTGGCCGATGGGAAATGCATGAGAGATGAATTTTAAGAATGCTTCTCCTTCTTTAAGGGCGTTTCCGTAGTACTGACAGAGTGAGGAATTTGGATTGGCTTTTGCTTCAGGTGCCGCTGGTGCCATCAACTGCCGCAATACCAAGAATTTAAGGGCGAATATTGAGAGGTGAAAGTATCCTAATATGGTAAGACTCTACTCGAATTCTGGGATATTCATGCTTACCATTCATCCTGCTTTCGGACAAAGGATATTCTATACTCAGTTCTTCCGGGAGCGCCATTAAAAGTTGTTGAATCTGACTGTTGTAGTCTAGAAGTACAGACTCTCGATTTCCAAATTCCATCTTTTGAGTCGCTTGCCGATAACTTTGAATAGTACTATTTTAAGTCAGTAAGAACTTGAAGTGTGGGTGTAGTTGAGAACCTACTAGGCGTCTTTCAGCACTCCCCAAAGTATCATCGTCACTTTCACGGTCTCCAAAAACCGCGATGCATCATGGAGTCCAAATCCTCGATCTCCTTCTTCAAGCACATAACCGCCAGGACCAACGACTTGCTCATCAGAAGCCATATCGGCCATATCCAACTCCAACGTATCAAAAGACTCGACAGAAATATGTGGAGCATTCCCATGACATATCGAGATCCACACATCATGTACCACAGTAGCCCACCATAATCTCTTCCTCAGCCTCTTTTCCCCAAGGGGTAACTTCCAATTCGTGGGGTCCTGATGTAAACCCAAACTCTGGGCACAAGCCGTCGCTTGGCAAGCGAGCACCCAAATCCTTGGGCTCTCAGTAGTGCCACTTATATCTGGCTGCTCATGGAGAATCAATAGACATGCTTGCAAAGTGGATAGTTTAGGGGAATCCAATTCTCGATTTAGCGCCGCATGTGCATGTTCGAAAAGTGCGGGTTGGCCGATCGGGGGATGATTTTTCAGTGATGGGTCTTGGTCCCAAAAGGCACACGCGAGTCCATAGATTGCTCCCCGCAATGATGCTGGTATACTCAACTTATCTGCCATATATTGGGCGAGGAAAGAGGACTTTGACAAAATGGGCAGGACAGGATGGACGAAGCGAAAGTAAAGTCTTATCAATGCATCACTGTGTCCCTGGATATGCGCTTCTATGGCACCTGAAGAAGCTTGTTTAACCAATTGGTCTCGTGCTGGAAAGGTGTTCTGTAGAATGGAGAAGTGGATAGGTGGTGCACCAGTAGTTGAGTTTCCAGCGTAGACTTGACGAACGTTGAAATCGATGAATTTTGTCTCGTTTAGAACGTTATATCGAATGGAAGAAAAAAGATCCGTGTCTTGTTCTCCTGATAGTCCAATGAAGTGAGCGGTTGATTTCTTATCATATTCAAGAGAGAATTGAGCGTCTTCAATCTCCTGGGAGAAAGGTTGACTTGTATTTCCTTCTTGGGCTTGACGTAGTGGGAAAGTTACAGGTGACTGGATCGAATCTGGAAATTCGGGACTCGATGTGAGTTCTTCTAATGAAAGATACTGTCTGGTCGTCGGTCGTATCTCACTTAGTTCAGAGCTGGGTGAAAGCGAGGTAGTAGGCGACCCAGTTTGGTGCGGAACTTGTTTTCGTGAAGAAACCGGAAATCTGAAATCCTGGGGCGAGACATGATCGCTGGGGTAGACAACTTCATTCGAAGAGGAAGAATCACCATTGTTCTCCAACAACTTCTCATTCGTTACAGGGTCTTTGGGTTTTCTATGTCTAATACGTGGTCCGATTGTAAAAGTGCAAATTAATCCCCGCAGCTCACAAAAGCGACCTATATCAAAAAATCAACAAAAAACTTCTTCCATAAGTCTGAGCTTATCATACATGGTGGTTTAACGGTAATCACACAAGCCGACTTCCTAGTTCGACATTTATCGCATGGGCGATCTCTTCGACTGCGAGACTCACGCGATCCTCCATGGCGGGTTTGGAGATTGATCTTCCGTTTGTTTTCTTCGCCTGTCATGTTATGGAACTATTGATAGAAAATAGTTAGGCGATATATTGGACTGTGCATTGAGAAGTCGATGGGGAGTTGGCCGATCATAACTGTAAGGATGGATGTGGAGAGTGGGATGGGTGCTATCGAGAGCTCCATATGCCGAGAGGCCCGGGTACCACTTTTGGCCAGGCATCCCCAGCTTCTTAATTGATTGCGTTCGTATGTGGAGTAACTTTCTTGTGAGATGGGGGGTAAGTTTAAATGAAGAGACGATAACGGGCCTTAACCTCGGCTCGTAAAACATTCGCGTGTATATATAAAGTACTGGGAAATATTGCATCGTCCTACTTAAAGAGAAGTAAGGTATTAAGTCTTCGTATACTTCTAAAACTTGCAGTAAATCACGTGTCTTATCTAGTATACAAAATTTGAAGCTTTAATAAAAAGAACTCTTTTGAGTTGCTAAATACCTGTGATTCAGCGTTATCGGGTGTCGATAAGGTTACTAACAGAGAATATCGTTAGTAGTGAGAATTTCTGAGATAGTAAGAGAAGTGGGTATTACTCTACTTACACCCACTTTTTCTAGATCTTCTCGGATAAAACTTGTTCTTCAAGAGCTTTTCGTAAAGTTAAGTAGTCTTTCAGGTATAATAATTACGATAATTCAGAGGGATCTACAAAGGGTGTCTCTAGTTCTTACGAAATATAGAAACCTCCAAAATATTATTGTCGCGCTCATACAACTCCTCACATTTCAACTGAATATAAACTGAGAGAACTAGTGGTATTCTTGTGTTGTGACCAAAAAGCATAAGTTGGGTTGTGTCTGCCTGTTATTCCAACCTTGAAATACAATTAGAGGTCATTGCTCCAAAGAAACAGAGTAATAGTAATGTTTTAAATTGTGCCAAATAGCTAGGAAAATCTATTTACGTTACCCTCGAAAGTTATAACAGCAGCAAGATAGGGAGTTACGATTTACTGCTATTTCATTGTCTACAGCAAGACTATATTCGCTTAACCCCTTTTTTGAGCCTGGCAATTTGCTCAGGGCAACAAAGGAAAACTTGGGGATTAATTATTGATGGCGTTTAAGTTAGACACATTGCTTGTTTAGATAAAGTGGGAAGGAAGAATCATAGCAAAATATAATTGACCTCGTCGACATCGTAGGGACAAACTTCCAATTCAGCTGATATTACAATTTTAGACTAAACATACAACTAATGCCAGGTAATGCACCCAGAAATCTCATAGCTAGACATTGAATTCAGTCACCGTATCCCCAAGTCTGCATTGTGTCCACATTAAACCCATTCTTCGGCGTCCTCATTTTATCACCAGTAGTACAACCACGAATCGTCTCATAAAAAGCTCTATTCTGACAGATGGTCTTATTCCCAGACAAACATCCGGCAATCGAAGAAGCTGCGAGTTGTCCTTCCGTGTATGCGCCTATTTTTGAAAGGAAAAAAATGTGTTAGTGTCAAAGAGGAGGGAAAGCAAAAATGGAAGAGGGGACATACCTTGCAACCAACCAAAATACCCGACACTAGTAGCCTCTCCCGCAAACCACAATCTTCCCAAATTCGCTCTGAGATTCTGATGAGTCTCCAAACTCAGTCCCGGCGGCCAATTTGAGAAACTCCCCAAAGCCCAAGGTTCCAAGCTCCATCTTGGATACAAGAAATCCACCGGATCCGGTATCCCCCGTCCAAACATACTTCTCAACACCGCCATAACCTCTGCTTTCGTCGTCTCATCATCCTGTTGTTCCGCAATATAAGACTGCGAATAAACAACCGTAACAAAGAAAATGCCCGAACCAGGGATGAAGCCAGGTGCTGTAAGGGATTGCCAGACCGGATACCAACCGCGAGCAGCGGGATCGGCATAGAGGAAGTATTCTGTTCCTGCGGCGGGTCCGTGTTCCCAGAAGAAGGAACCGTCTGCTTCGGGGGGGAATTGAAGGAATATTTTGGTGTAGGTTCCCATATCCATTCCTTCTATGCCGGCTTGTTTCCAAGCTGGAAGGGGTGGCTCAAATGCTACAAGGTCGTTTTGGAGGACCCCGAGAGAAAATGTACAAATCGCGTAGTCGGCTGTGACGCAAGAGCCATCAGAGAGCTTGACTGTCACGGATTCGGGAGAATAGGTGATGGAGGTTACGTTCTTGGAGAAAAGAAGACGTGGGTCGTTAGGTTTGAGGAAGGTGTAGGCTTCAGACTCGATGAAGTAGTTGTAACCTCTCTGATCGATAACGAAATTATTTTCGTCAGAGAATTGATAAAAGGTGCTGTTGTAAGCCTGGATTGAATTAATATTGGTTACTAGTAAAATGAACATTGACCAGAAAGAATGAGAATAAATACTAGAAACATACCACAGTGGTAAAAGTCTGACTCGAATCATCAGGCGCATAAGCAAACTCCCAGTCGAACTTCCACCACTCAACAGCTTGATCCTTCATATTCTTCTTTGGCTTCCAATCCGCAATACTCAAACCTGTCCTCATAGTCCTATCTTGGTAATTCTCTGTCAAAATCCTCCCCGCATCCTGTTCTGCTATCTTATAAGCCGTATCATAAACATCCATCCTATCAAGATAATCAGAAGCTCCATTTTCATCAAACGTTTCGATCCTCGAGTAATTAGAATAATGGTTTTCAACTCCCCATTTTTTAGCCAACGTCCAAATTGGATTTTCAGGTCCGCCCGGTGATCCAAGGCCTTGTATCCAATTCGCCCCGAGTTCAATAACATATGGTTCGCCGGTTTTGGTGTTTTTACCAAAAGTCGTATGCTGTACTCTACCACCGATACTAGAAGCTCTCGTGTCAGTAAAGACGTTCTCTTGATGTTCTTATTGGAAGGGAGGGAAAGAAATGATTTGTTTGAGAAGAAACACAAGTCCTCATCCCCCCAAACCAACCCAGAAGAAAAAAACCGAGCACCCACTAGTCATTTACCTCCAGAATCAAGAAGTCGGAGATGGAAGCATTGTGAAGGGTTTGGGCTGCTGCTATACCAGCCATTCCTGCACCTAAGACTGCCACTTTCGTCGTTCTGCAGGTTCCATTTTGTGGTGGGATTACTGGTGTGGCGGTCGAGATACTGAAAAAGAGGGGTATAGATAACAGGCATAATTTACTCAAGTACAACAAAGGAGCCATTTTGACGAAATATAACGAGGGATTGAAGTACTAGATATCCGGTTAGAAAAAAAAATAGGTAAAATAAATACTGTTTCTTGTAAGGCTGTGAGGTGGGTCGTATTACTTGACCATGTTGTATTCTCTATGATGTTCTGGATAGCTTCATGCATTGCGGCATCATGATGCAGACTAGTGTTATTATCCACATGCAATGCAAACACGGTGGCTTTCAAGTCGGCAGTTAGGTTTGTCCTACCTTGTAGGGCTGTTCGTTCCTTCCTTTGCTCTTGCGGTTTTAACTAAGTTTTGTTGCGAAGCTATCGAAATTATATTCGCTAAATTGTACCCTAGTCTAAGCCCAGCAGTTCCTGAGAACGAAGAAAAGTCGTGAACTAATCCTAGCTCATATATCAGCCTGAGAAGCTACTCCAAAAGCAAAGCGCGTCGTTCAGGGGTGCATGCTTTCGTGAAAACGGAGTAAACGTTGAGTTTTACATAACTCCAGAACGAAACGGAAATGCATACCAAACAAGGCAAAGATCGTGTGAACGCGTCACCCTCATTTCAATATCTCGTGTTGTAACCCTACCTAGCCGCAATCGTGGAGTGCGAGGCAGATGTCAGCTCTGTTTCTGGGCGTAACATGTCTAAGCCCCAATTCGGTTCCCACCAGGACAGACGAAATCAGAACACCAATTACAAAATTCCAAATGATGATCGCTGTGACCCGTAGCCCACGGCTTTTATATCCCAATAATACGTTGAAAAAAAATTATGACGAGAAATCGAATAATGGATGCAACTGTTTTGCTTTGAAGTAAACATTATTGATAATCGAGACCTGTGCCTGATATTGTAGTACATTTGCCTCGCCCTCCTCGTCGGAATACCATCATCCATTGCCCCTTTCCCTCCTTGGGACATGTCCTTTGGGCCTAGACGTCGCTTGCGTCCTAAAATGCCCCGCGGCATGGCCTCCCGTTGTTACTTCCTCGTGCCTTGCCCAGAAAAACCAACCTCATTGTCGAAATATCACCATCTTCTGGCGTGAACAGCTTGGCCGTATAACTTGAAGTCTCATTGACCCGATATCGTGGCTCGGGGCACTCGATGTTCCTGAACATCGAGACCTATTATGTCGTTGGGATGCGAAGTACCCCATCCCCTAGAATTCATTTTGTGTCCCATATCCCCAGTTTCGTTCCAGACCTCAAGAGTTTGTATGGCCCCGAGTGTCCCCGCCCATCTCGTAATGCCTTTGCGAGCGCGCGTCTCCACCCAAATCAAGGTGTCTCTGGCCTGCTCCCAATTCGTGATTCCTGTGCTCTACGCCCATCTCATGAGGTCCTTGCTCGAAATTTTGACTCGAGGAAGACTCAGAACGGACTTGATCGAGTCTGACGTCCTCAAATGGTATTTCACTCAGAGGCGTCTTTCCGTCAGAGATAACTCCGTCCTCTTCTTCGCTTGTAGTTGATATCCCACCCGCTATTCTCTGGTGTCGTGGTGGAACGGATTCTTCGTAGGCTGGAGGAGACGCTTCGACCGCTGGCATTTCGTTGAAGCCAGTTTGCGGCGCCCGATTGTTTATCGCATGCATTGGCAGAACGTTTCCATGAGGTCCGGGTCCCGGGTTTGGAGCTGCACCTCTTGGTGTATTTGATGCCATTCCTCTTCTTTTGTTTCTCAGTCCACAGCATCCGCAACAAAACCAAACGGAAAAAAGGACTATAAGCAAAACACAAACGGTCGCAATCACCCCAATCACCGCACGTATACCAGGGGAAAGTCTATTCCATAAGCCCTCTCGGTCATCGGATATAATAGAATCGGGCGTTCCCGTTTCTTTCGTTCGGTATATTCGGGTGGGGTGGTAAACAGGAACTGTGATAGTAGTGAAGATATCACCGACAGGCGTAGGAAATGGATATGCAGCCATCTTGAGGAACTTGCGCCTTGCCTCTGTGGGGTGACTTGAAAAATCGCACAGCAAAAAACGACGCTCCGTGTTGCAAACCGGATCTTGGGCGCGAAAGCTTTATATTGAGGCTTCTCAAGAGATCGGGTTGAAAAGTGACAAGATGAGATGGAATCATGAAGAGGAACAGATATGCAAACAGGGAAAAGAATGATGGCTGACTTGAGAAAAAAGGGAATCACCTTAGTGGCCTTGCCGCAGCAATGCAGAGCGATGTGACGGGGCTGAATTACTGGTTGCTGATTGATTCCATTTGGAACTCTCTCACCATCGCATCGGCTTGCATCGAGGCGCAGCAATGCTCTATTCAGCTTGGGATGGGACCGTGCAGAAACGAAACGACGAGCAAAAAGGCTGCCACTAAGGCCACGAAGAGGATAATAAGCGAATACGTCGTTTATTAACTTTCTTCCGTGGAATGAAAGAAGCTTACCTAGTAATTGTGAGGCCAATAATGTTGTCCTGTCCATCGCCAAAGAAGGATCCGACCCTGAAAGGGGCTCGCTCCCGGTGGACAGATAAAATGGGGCTCGCTTCGAAGATGATCTATTCTATGAACTGGGAGAAGATTACAACTTGTTCCAAGTGTCCAGGGTAATTGCCCTGAATTATCCTAGCTAGATGGAGCAACGAAGAGATACCGGTAGGCAGGTACCAATCTGCTATTTACTGCCAGTTTCTCTGTCCGCGGGAGGCGAGCTCGTGTCGATCTTCCAACTGCCCGACCCCGATATTCTGGACAGCACAGTAATTGTACCTCTAAGAGAAAGATATGAACTAAACGATGTGTTCAAATAAGTTTTATTATTTTGTATTCATTTATTATTGGAGTCTTGATTTATTGATTTGTACCAGTAAAGTAGATGCAAGATTGCAGTCTCCTAAAAGAAGACACCGCACGTGATATAAACATAGTTGAGCCCCTCAATTATTTCTATTGTTTCTCGAACTAAAGTAAGGATGTCTGTTATAGATGAGATGACTAAAGGGTCAGACAACGAAGCGGAAGCCGTACCAAAGTTCGACCTTGGTTCGCGCGTAACTATCACTGGTTTGAATAGAAAGGACTCTTCTCTTGAGACAACGCTTTCATTATTCGACGGAACACGGAGTCAAGAGTTTTCAAACGCAAATGTAGCACATCAGCTAATTGGCAGAAAATCTCAATATCAAGACGGAAGGATTGTAGGTACTGCACTGGTCCCGATTTTACAGCACTAACAATCATATTGCCTCAAACACAGGAAATGTCTTTTCGGTATAAGCCATATATCACGGTCACCGGAAATAGCAAGATGTTTACAATGTTACAGCATATTGTCAAACCTTTCCAGTTGATAGATCGACTTTTTGCCGACTTTTTCCAAAACTCACTTCCACAACTCCCAGTGTACAATCCGGAGACTGTTTGTGACTTCCTCGAGAGAGCACGAAGAGAGGCTGCGTCTCAGCAAAGTTGGGACAGTGTTACAAATGCGGCCGAGGAAATATTCTTAGGTGACCTAGGTCACTTTTGTGAAGACGTATTCAAAACTTTCTCCGCGCCAGAAGACACCCCTCGTCTGATCTTTACTACTAGCTATAACAGAGACAACGACCTTTTGTGCTACCTCCAGGTCGGGTTTGAGGTGTTTTACTGGAATTCCATGACTGATCGGGTCTTGCCTCCATGCCAATTCTCACATTATGGTTGCAGATGTATTAGTGAGATAAGTGGTATGTGAGATTTCATGGCAATATGTTCCTATTCTGATCGTGTTCGTTCTTTTAAATACTTTCCCGAGACATTTAATGACTCTGATATATCCTTATTATAGGATAGTGTTACGGTAGATCTTTAGTTCTATATACGCCAACTCGAGGCTGAAGAACTCAGCTCCGCGGAGCCGCTTCTTACTGATATAAAAAACGGATGGACATCTTGCGCAGCAACCGAACATCGACTACGGTCGGACTCGGTGGTAAAGAGGAATGGCTCGAAAATTTCCATTGTGGAACTTCCCACATCAAGCAACTAGAGATCCAGGAAAAGACGATCGATGACTTGATCACAGAAAGACAAAAACATTATGAAGCGACCGAGGTTAGTTCTAGCGTGATCCATCCTGTTAATATACAATCTAACGAGACTACAAAGACCTCAATTATCCTTAGCACTCTTCGCTTCCTTTTCCTCGCCACAGCGACAGTCCCTGGCATTCAAGGCTTTAGTATTGCCTTGAAATCTGGACCGTCAACTTTCGGTAGCACTGAAGACGCTGACTTTTGGACCCAAAGTTCCAGTAGCACCATAACAATTCTCGGAAATCTCTTCGCAGTGACGCCACTCTTCAAGCAAAAACGCTCTTCCTGGGCCCATGGTATGATTTGGCTTTTCTTCGTTCTTGGTCTTCTAGCATCGATTACTTCAGTTGTGATATATCCGTTCTGTAACAGGGCCTATAGCGCTATCGCGAACTGTATTGGTGGTATTTTTAGTATTGCTTCGATTGTTATAACCACGCAGACTATTAATATGAAGGCATCGGGTGAAATGGCGTTTAGGAAAAAGGACAAGCGAGACTGAAACCATTTCTCGAATTTGGTTATGGATTGAGGAAGGGTCACAATAATAGAAAGTAAAAGCGGCAGCAAATCGTACGTGTTCACTGCTCCGAATATACAAGGCAATCATTAAAACAATCTGGTTTTGTTATTCTATGATATTTTGGTTGAGAGGAAATTATACTAGCAATTTACTGCCACGGCTTGAGTTCCGATTTCGGAGATACATTTATTCCCACACTTTGCTACCACATATCCCCCCTCTGACTGTACCACAACCCATTCCTGCGTCTCATACCACCACAATATCCTATCGCAATGCATCCCGTCTCACCCAGAATCCTGATATTCCTGCACTCAGCTGTAACGCCTATTCGGTAAAAGATCTACATCTCATCTTTCCCCTCCTCCTCACTCTTCACCATATTACTCAACGGACCCTTCTTAACCATCAAACTCATCACCTCGTATAAAGCATCTGCAGCAGCCATCGTCGTGTGCTCAGCATTAGTATCATAAGCAGGTGCAACCTCTACGATATCAGCAGCAATAAGGTTG
This sequence comes from Hymenoscyphus scutula, assembly GCA_001399465.1. Taxonomy (NCBI): domain Eukaryota; kingdom Fungi; phylum Ascomycota; class Leotiomycetes; order Helotiales; family Helotiaceae; genus Hymenoscyphus; species Hymenoscyphus scutula. Next base: position 29,370 of record LKTO01000040.1, on the reverse strand, counting down.
ATACCCTCCAGCCCGCGCAGAATCGTACGAAGTTCACGAGTGGACCACCCTCCCGTCTCTGGTGTTCCGGTTGCGGGTGCGACTACGCGATGGTCATGTTAGTCAAGCTCAAAGTCGTGCATTGCTACAGTGGTGGGTGGCGTGCAGAAAAGGCAAGCGGTGTGAGGGGGTTTGTGTAGCTTACAGGCTGGGTCTAGAGTATCGATGTCGATGGAAAGGTACACGGGCTTAGTAGTACCGACCCTATCGTGGATCTTCTTGATGATCCCATCCATTCCAATGGTATCAATCTCTCTGGCTTCCACGATTTCAAAACCGCAATACCCGTCGTTTTCATAGTCACTGGGCCCGCTGAGGGTAGTGCGGATTCCAGCGTGGATGTTGCTATCATTCGCGAGGAGCCCTTCTTGTGCAGCGTGGTAGAAGTATGTACCATGGTTGATACTTGCTACCTTACTTGGAGAACCTCCGAATACCTTTGGCTTCCAGGTATCAAGGTGAGAATCGAAGTGGATAACCGAAATTGGACCATACGCGCGATTGATGGAACGCAGCAATGGCAGTGTAATGGTGTGATCTCCACCGAGTGTAATAACCCTCGGAAGCGTCTTGTCATTCTTCGCAGGTCCCTTCTTTTTCGCATCCGTAGCAGGTTTACGAGTAAGAATAGCATTGTGGCCCTCCTCGATTTGGTGCAATGCCCAAGTATTATCATACCTACCAGAGTATCAGCACTCCCACATAATTCGAGAAAGCCAAAAGCTTACGAAGTCACAGGAATGTCTCCACAATCCAAAATCGTAGCCCAGCTATTGAAAGGGTTCGTTGCCAATGGCACATTATACCCTCCGCTGAAACGAATTTTATGTGAGCCTGTGTATTTGATCGATAGATAGATCAGCTTCTATGCTGTGTGGAGAAAACTGACTAGAGATTGAGACGTCGAGAACCTTGTCGGATTCCGGAGGGTCCAAACCGAGCCCCTGGTCTGTAGGAAGTTCCTGTATCGAAGGGTGCTCCTGCGAACGGTACTTGTCAGTATCAATTGTTTCAAGGAAAATGGAGGCCAGTAGCACATACCGATGAAAGCAATATCATATTGTACTTCGTCCGATGCTAGACAAGGGAAGTAAGGTAAACGACCAAAGGTTGAGATGCCAGAGAACACCGAGTCGGCCTGCAGAAACGTCAATGGGATTGCAGAACACCCAGAACACCTCAAGAGCCTACCTGGGTTCCTCCATCACCAGGCAAGGTATTATACCACAGCGCTTTATGAGGACCAGCAATCGGAATCTGACTCTCATGATCCCCATGAGCAAAAGCACCAGCAGCAAAAACCGCAGCAGTAAAGAAGTTCGTTAACATGATTATAGAGTGAAGACAAACAAATAAGACGTTGGAATCAATTGACAAACTATCAATTGCGAAAATGGAGGGCAGGACGGATAGCAATGGTGGGCGGAAACATACTTTAAGAGCATGTTGCGTTGGCAATGCTTCGATGCACTAGCATCATGAACGTTGACTGCATGATATTACAGGATAGAACCTCAATTATGGCTTTCTCTCCCCTGGAATTCGACAGGACATTGGTACCAGTTATGGGATAGTCTTATCCCGCAACGACCCTAGCAGTGACTATCTCTCAGACCATAGGTTCGCAGGCTTGGATCTAGTTGCCGAAATAACAACTACTGGTATTTAGCATCTCCATTCTCGTTATGTAAAATAACGGCCGCTTGCATTTCCTCGACCTCGGGATGTGATGTCGACTGGTAGTTGGATGACTTTTGGAAATGGCGGGGCAGCTTGCATAGATAAAGCAATAACCTCACCGGTGCCGTAATATCATACATATGCTTAGCAACTCCCATTATCAATATCCCCCAATGAATCGAGCATACCTAGTCCAGCCCAGTGACATTCCCAAGGAACAAGACCTGTCAATTGGTACGGAAATCTCGCCGTTGAAATGATGCAGCTAGCTCAGCCACTGGCACGCTGTTATTTAGTAATGGGAAAAAGAATTGTGAACGCCGGGCGCAGCCTTGCAGAATGATGCGATGAGGTAATTGATGATAAGCTTGAGAAGTGAGGGGGATCTTTATCAGATATCACAGAAGAACGATAGCGATGATGCATATATGCATATACTTCCAATGCCGCTTCAATCAGCCAGGTTCCTGAGATCAAAAGCAGCGTGGCTCCAGAAACGTACATAATCGCTAGCGGAGATCCGGGGAGCATGAGGGGTTCCGAAATAATTGGGGTTCCAGGAGCTTTGGAGGGTATATATGGAGAGGGGTAACTTTAAAATGAAATCTATCCATTTATGATTCTAGTTTATTTACAACAAACAAATTACTTGCATCCTTCTATGCAAACGCAAACTCCGCCCTCACCCCTGGTTCCAGTTACATGCCCTAATTTATGAACGTAAAAAAATCGTATGAAAAGATTTTCTTATTCCTTGGTTTTAACAGTGTCGTACTTTTCGTTGTGAATGGCAATGGCTCTGTTGAGTGGTTAATATTATAATCAATAGACTTTTCGACACCTGTGACTTACCTTCCACTTGGATCAGTTTGTTTCGACCAAGTTGGTAACCATCTTACGACACTCTCTGCGCAATGTGGTGGGAAAAGCTCGTCGAACATTGTTCGATACCAGTATCTGGATATTGTTAGCCATGTCGAAATCGCGAGACTTAATTCACTTACGCTTCTTTTGTATCTGGAATATCGGTACCCCACTCAGGCTTTGGGTTCTTCATCATCTCGTCAGTAACGTGGAGCTCGGCGTTATCCTTGAGAGCATCAATCCAGCCGTAGCCAACACCATCACTGAATTGTTCCTTTTGTCTCCAAAGGATGTTGTCAGGCAAGTATGGCTTAGCAGTAGGATCGTCCTTGGTATCGAAAGCCTTGCGGAGAATGTACTTTTCGATTTTATCCTTTGTAATCATCTTATCTTGGGGGTCAATGTTCATTGTGGTTTCCAAGAACTGGATCAATCATTAGTATGATTCCAAGATAACGGCCTGGATAATCTCACCTCTTTATCCAAGAAAGGAACACGAGCTTCTAGGCCCCATGCAGATGTGGACTTGTTTGCTCTCAGGCAATCCCAGACATGCAAGTTCTTCACTCTGGCGATTGTCTCGGCATGGAAGGCCTCCTTGTCTGGAGCCGCATGGAAGTACAAGTATCCACCGAAGATTTCATCAGCACCCTCTCCACTCAACACCATCTTGACACCCATAGCCTTGATCTTTCTCGAAAGTAAGAACATAGGAGTGGAGGCACGGATCGTTGTCACATCATATGTTTCCAAGTGATAAATAACATCAGACAAAGCATTTAATCCATCCTCAATCTCGAATGTCATGTTATGGTGCTTTGTTCCAAGGAATTTCGCAACCTCAACCGCAGCCTTTGAATCAGGGGCTCCGGGTAACCCAATGGAGAATGAGTTGAGTTGGGGAAGATATGTCACCGTGGACAACTTGTTTTCATCGTCAATTCCAACAAGACCTTCTCCATGGTCCTCATCGACTGGCTTTTCGGATTGTGCGTTATCGGCCTGCTCTTGTGCCGCAGCCTTCATACGAAGAGTTTCGCGCTGGGCAATAGAGGCGACCAAACTGGAGTCCAGCCCACCTGATAACAGAACACCATATGGGACTTCTGCCATCAAACGCTTTCGGACCGACTTCTCCAAGCTTTCTCGCACTTTCTTCAGGTCGACTGGTGTAGTAGGTACCTTGGCTGGATCCCACCAAGAGGGCTCGAAGTACCTGGTGGTTTTGTCGGTTTTTGAGTCATAAACATGGCCAGGGGGAAAGGCTACAATCTTGTCGCAGACGTCTTTTAAACATTTCAACTCAGAAGCAAAGAAAACTGCTCCTGGCATCTTGCTCGACCATCCTTGGTAGAAACTGGTAATTCCAATTGGGTCTCGAGCTGCAATAACCCGATCTTGTTCCTTGTCATACAAGACAAACGAGAACATGCCATCGAGGTGTTTTGGTGCATCGATGCCATATTCCATATACTGTCCCAACATTAGCCCCCTCACTTTTGTATATGATCATTGATTGAGCCCCTCACCAGTGGAATTATGACTTCGCAGTCGGAGTGTGTCTTGAAGTGATATGATGTCTCGAGGTTTTTTCGAACTAATCTGTGGTTGTAGATCTCCCCGTTGACTGCAAGAGCGATAGACTGGTCCGCGTTGGTCAGTGGTTGCGCTCCACTATCAACACCAACGATACTCAAACGCTCGTGGGCAAGGACTAAGGAGTGTCAGTCAAATTTCCTTTACGCCTGTTGAGTCACTAACTGGTGTTGTTTGCAATATAACTTCCGGACCAATCTGGGCCACGATGGCGACACTGCTTGGCCATCTTGAGCGCAGTAGGCTTGAAAGCCTTTGCGTCTGGCACATGGTGACAGCCCACGATTCCACACATGTTGGTGGCGGGGGCGGTGAAATTTGGGGAGAAGTGGTGCAGTGGCCTAGTAGAAGTGCAATTGAATTGGTGGGATTGAGTATGAAATTGATGTAGTGTTAGAGAGTCTTCGGAGGGGAAGCGGACTCTTTTATGTCTCCTGGAAGTTGTTTGTTTGGAGATGAATGTGACTCCTCTCGAGTATGGACCAAATTTATTTGGATGGTGGGGTTAAGTGGAAGTGGGCCGAGATCGGGACCTGGACTGATAAGGCCCGGACGCCTCAAACGACTCACCTTCTTTTCAATTCGACGACGAAGGTTGGATAAGAAGAGTCATGCCAGACTCGTACCATAATTTGGTCCTTCTACTGTAAAGGTGAAACCGTAAAAGAAAATCAAAACACCTACTTCGAAAGCACGTGGATCCGTTCTCCTTTACAGACTTTGTATGACTCCAACTCGAGGTCTTGCGCATAGGAATTTCTCCAGAACCCGTATTCACATTCCCTACAGTTCAATTGAAATAACATCTGTGGCTTCAACAGAGAGCCTGTAATACTTCTAGACTGTCCACTCCTTGAGTTGGAATAGTCACACAGCTATGTTGCACATCCATGGCGGGGTAAAGACAAACGCCAGAGTACCTACTTCGGCACCATAATTTCGTTTGCAGCCTCAGTTTTGCAATATGAAAAGATAAAATCGGAAAATCATGTTACCATTTGCGTCGTCGTAGCTGATCTACCATAGGTAAGGCTATGTCTCGTTCCCCTAATTAGAAACCAAATGAATATCTCTGTCGCAAACCGCAAACCCCGATGAACGCCTTTGCTGATCCTATCCGCCCAATGCACGTCTTCACCCTTCATCGACTATGGTGACTTCGAATTTCAAGGAGCTGGGTTCTCACGAACAATCTTCTTGACCTTTGTCTCGTATGCTTGTCGGTCCTTCTTGAATAGATTATAGGCATCGGCTTGTGCTGGAGATTCTGGGTTGGGATCGTCGAGAAGATCTTGGACTCCGAGGAGGATTTGCTTGATGGTGATCGCGGGCTTCCAGCCTTCCTCTTCGTTCAGGATCGAAAGACAAACGGTACCAGAAGGGTAGACGTTGGGGTGAAATAGAGGAGGTGTGAATTTGCCTATTCTGTCAGCTTTCGTACCTCAACACATAAAAGCAATGCGCATACACTTCGGTGGCTTGGTTGGGTACTCTGTAACAAGTATTAGTATCGCTGATAGCTAAATCGTATGGCGGTCCTCACCTTCGGGGAAAACGACACTCAGTTTGAAGAGTCCTCCTTCCCACAAAGTCTTCTCCTTCCCCGGGATACCACACTCCCAGGTCTTGAGATCAAGAACGCCTTGACCATTTCGTTGTGGCTTTGCATAGAATCCGAATGGATGGTCTCGACGCCATTGCTTTCGCTCTTCTTGGAGCCGGTTTTGGCAGAGCGCCATGGTTGCGGATGGTATTTGTTGTTGTGAAAGTTGTGTTTTGGGGAGAAGGCTGAGAATGTTGGAAGCGCCTGAAGCCTCGACTCTTGAAGGCGGCGCGAGGTTGCGACACCAAGGAAGCGAGTGACCAGGGTACGGGAGAAGTGCCACCAGTGCCTCGGCCTTTAACCAGAATATTCCACGCAATTCACTACAACACAACCTTCACTTTCTCTTACTTGCCAGATTTAAAGTGACTGTGGACTCTGTTTACTTGCTTATATGCGACAAAGGCATTTTCCTGTTCCCACACAAGTTCTCAGCTTCATTGAGTTAAAGCATTGACATTACAACCCCGCTACTATCACAAGCTCACCTCCCGTCCCTTCACAAACCATTCGCAGACATTACGCAGACATTACAACAACACCGCAAACATGGACATTAAGACAGAGGACGTCAAAAGTCCTGTAGATGCCCCTTCTGATATCAAACAGTCTGACTCGCAGCCAGAAATCACAGAAAAGGTCTCCCCCCAACCAGTTGCACCAAGACCTGCAGTAGAGTCCTTCCCAGACCCAGATGAGGATGATCTAGATGACTTAGATGGCAAGACACTCGCCCATGTCTTTGAAACCTACCAGCTAACAAAAGTTCTCAGACATGCTAGATGAGTTTGTACCTACCAAACCAGAACCTAAACCATCCCTACCCTCAAGTGCCAGCAAACCACCCATACCTACCAGCGATCCAACGAGTCTAGAAGATGGGATATCTGATGATGACTTTGCAAAGCAGTTGCAAGCAGGAATGGCAGATCTTCTAGGGGGTCTAGGGTCCTCAGGAGACATGCAGGCGCAATTCGAAGCCATGATGAAGGAACTTGGGGCGGATGCATTAGCTGGTGACATTCCAAAAGATGTTCCTCAATCGGCAACGAAAGAAAAGGGGAAAACCACGGCCTCGAGTTCTTCAGCGGCTGCTACCGAGGAATCCTTTCAAGAAACCATCAAGAAGAATATGGAACGTATGCGTGCTTCCGGAGACCAAGCTACCGCTGCCGCAACTGAGGAATCGGGGGATGATATGTTGGCGGAAATGATGAAGGCTATGCAAGCTTCGGGCTTGGATGGTGGGGAGGGAAGTGAGGAAGATTTATCGAAAATGCTGTTGGGCATGATGGAGCAATTGACGCACAAGGAAATTCTCTATGAGCCGATGAAGGAGTTGGACGATAAATATCCTTCATGGTTAGAGAGCAATTCTTCAAAAGTCGACAAGGATGATTTGAAGAGGTATAAGGAGCAGCAAATTTATGTAAAGGAAATTGTAGGTCGCTTCGAGAAGAAGGGCTATAGTGATGACAATGCAGCTGATCGAGAGTATATTGTAGAGAGGATGCAGAAGGTATTTCATTCCCATCCTTGCCCAAAAGGCATGATTTACACTAACATTTACTTGCAGATGCAAGCCGCTGGTTCTCCGCCTCCAGATCTCGTTGGAGATATGGCTGCTGCACAAGAAGCGTTCGGTGCGCCCGAAGAAGGCTGTCCTACTCAATAAATAAACAAATACCCATCCCCAAAAACTATGAACAAGAGTGTACCCCGTAGGAAATACAGTGATCCTGCAAACAACGCCAACCCTTTTCCTTGTACAGGCAACATGATTGAAGCCAAGGTTCCCAACTCCATCGCTAAATGCAGAACAATTATCAAAACAAGCCCTCGCTACAATATGAAATGTGCGAATGACAGAATCAGCTCAAATCCATCATCTCTTGATCTTGATCAAGTTGGAGGTACGAAGGTTCGTGTAGTTGCTGGCTTGACTGTCCAATCTCCGCTTTTGCGACATCCATGAAAATATCATCATACTCGTCGTCATCGCTTCCAAAAGTTGTCTCCTGGTCTTGATCCATTCGATGTGGCAGTGAGGATTGATGTTCGTGACTCCAGCTTGTTCCCTGACTTCCCTGCGGTAGCACATCCTGGAACATAGCCTCTAATTCCGCCTCCTCAATCTTCGCGACCTCTTCAGCCATCATCGCATCTACTCACAATTAGCAACCCTCCCTTATCCCAAAGGCTTGTATAAACATACCAAAATCAGGCGCCTCCTCATCCGGCACAGTCTCCTCCACAATCCCAGCCTGCATAGCAAGTTCCTCCCTCCTCTTCCGTTCCCTCTCCTCCCCAATCCAAAGAACCCTCATAATCTCCTCATCCCCACCCCGATCCTTCCACTTCTTCTCCTCAGCACCATCCCGAACCCGCTTCAAAAATAACTTCCGTCTCGTCTCCCGGCCATCCTCGCTATCTTTGCGTCCGTGAAACAATGGATTCGGTTTACTCGCTCTCTTTGAGAACACGCTCTCCCTCTCCTTCCCACGCGATGGCGGAGGCGACGGTAAATTGATGGTCGGAGTCCGTGTTGTTGAGAAGATCTTGGATGGCGGATTGGATTTTGAAAAGGGCGTGGGGGAGGTCATCATTTTATCGTGCTGGTGATGGGGGTTGTAGGTTTGGACATTTGCATCTCGAGGGCTTAGCGGGGAAGGCGTGGGTGAGGAGCGGAGGGGAGAGGAGGAAAGTGGCGAGGAGACGACGGGGGAGAATTGGTATGCGTGGGTGAGGTTGAAATTTTGCTGTATGGGGGTTGGAGGTAGCATGCTAAACATCGTGATGGCTTGTTGTTGTGTTGTGGTTTGAAGTTCGTGAGAGCAGAGAGGCGGCCTTTTTGGAGGTGGTTGATAGAGCTTGGGCCCGTGAAAACGCGGTCGCTGAATCGCGTCGCGTCGGCTTATCGACCGGGGATTTTTCCTTGAGTGTTGCATCATACTCGTAGATATTTCCAAAATGTGAAATTGCTTCTGCTACAGATTTTCTGGTGAGCAACTTGTGCTACATCTTCAAAAATGCGGATTGCGAAGTTTATATACGCACATTGTTACTAATATTGCACGCAATGTCTGGGAGTCTTGGTCGTTTTTCCTTGCGTGCTTGAGAGGTCGAACTATGTAAATGTCCAACGAGACTCGAGTAACGAAATTCAACCATCCGAAAGCTACCTCTATCGAGTGGTTTGGTATGTGAGATTAGAGAGGTCTAAATAAACAAAGACTTAAAATGTCCGAAAGAAGAGGATCAGAGATCCCAATCTCCTATTTCCCCGCCCTCATTAGCTTTAGGTGTGTTTATTTTTCATTCCTCGGTTGTGACTTCGTGACACTTTTGTTATAGGTTACCTACAAATAGCCCAATCAATGTTTTTACAAGATATTCTACAAGATAAATTCATCGGTAAGTAGCCTACCAATAGTCACAGATGCTCTCTAACTCGTCATCGTTAAGCTACGAATAGTCAACTTGCTTTTTTAGCAATGATGTAAACTGTCCGAGTACAAGCTCACGATGCTAACTCTCACATTCCCGCATAACAAAATAGAAGTATATACGTCCATTGCAAGACAAATATCAATTCATCGAGTAATCCAAAAACAACTCCGCCATAGAATCGCTTTGGTCATCTACCTTCGTACCAAAAAATCAATATTCGTATCCCCAACCAATACCCCTTTTGAGGGAAATCCCCTGTCCTAAAAGAGTAAAAATTACCGTCACTTCGCAGTGACTATCCTATTTCCTTATTCACATTATCGTACAGCTTTGGCTCCGGCCAGCCGACTGCCAAAATGAAGAAAGAAGTCCAAAATACCCACAACGCCTATCAATGGGTGACTGCCAAAACGCCGGTAATAAGCCGCCCATTACTCATCTGTGTCCGTCTCCGCTGCAACTCGGAGCTCATAGTTGAGCTCAAAGCATTCGGATAACAGATCGATTACGCTCCCTTGGCCTTCCGGGATTTCCTTGCCCACCATAAACTTGCCATCCACACGCATGTTATCGAGGGAATTTAGCTAGACGAGGATCAGTATATGAATCAACTCAGATGATGCGAGAGGCGTTATTCTGGGTAATTATTCCCCCTTTCGAGTATTGTGTTCAAAATTTGGGATAATTACAGCCATTCTCCGAGAACATTTAGAAGAATTGCAAAACTTGATCCTTGATTCTCCCAAACTTTCTCGGAGAATGGTTGTGAACGTCCTCGAAGACCTGGAGTAATAGAGGAAGGAGGAGGTTTGCAGAACAATGAATGGGTGTCTTACCTTCATGCTGTATGGATACAACTCTCTTGGCGAACTGACGCCTCCCGAGTTCTTTACTTCAATAAGACATCGTCTTAAAGTCTGGAGTTGGTTGTATACTGGTAAAAGTGCTTCAGAGACTGGCTCAGAAGACACCATCAAATAATATATATAGCCATAACTTCGTCGAATGAGGTAGAGCAATGTCTACAATAAGTCAGCATCTTTTCACACAAATTTGAATCCAAAACGAACCCTCTGGACGTAAAGCTCTGCAAAATTCCCCTCGGCATCCTTGAAATTTCCATCAACACGGCTCTCGTCGATTCTATCCAACTGTCTCTGAAAATCGTACAAATCTGTTTCTCTCAATGACCAAGCTTGTGTGATGGATAATTTCTCTAATTTGTTCCGAATTTCGACCAATGTTTCGTAGGTCGCGCGGAAAGCCTCTGGGAAGACCCCTTTTCTGTTCCAAGTTAGTACGGTAGCGAAATAATTTGTCGATGCAATCCACATACCGACTCAACACAATTTCAGACCAGCCAATAATTCTTTCTAAAAGATCACAAACTTCATCATTGCCAGCTGGTACCTCGCCACTTGCTGTGACAAACTTTCCATCAACCCTTTGTTCGTCGATTTCTTTTAACTGCTTTTGCAATTTCTGTACCTCGGTAGTAGAAAACTGTTGCAGATAGTAAGTTAGTCATAAGTTCTATTGCATGGAAAACCAAGGTTCCCGAAAGTACCCACCTTAGCTTTTGTATTTGCAAGAGAAATTGACCGCAGAATAGATATCATCTTCTCGTGTATAGCAGGCAGGTCTCCACCAAGTCGAGCGAGACGATTTTGCAGTTTTGTCAATCCTAGCTGGCAGACTTCGATTCGGTTTGAGAGTAGCTTAACAAAATTCGGGGAGTGAGATGTATCGGTTCTGACTATTTCGCGGAGTCTCTCGAGAGTGTCAGAACAATGGGTTAAATCTTTCACGGTGTAAAGGTCGACCTCTGTAAGATGGTCCAGCAATCGTTTTATCGTGGATGTCAAGGCGTAAGCAGCGGGCGCTTCGTTATTTCTGCCAATCGTCATGAAAAAGAGTGATAGGAGCTGAAAGCAGCCATCGAGAATTCGGTCGACTGGAGAAGGGATAGTTAGTCGATGTCCCATATGTGAATCTATTTCCTTTGCGATCGTACCTTGGTTGTCTTCATGTGGATTATCGGCGCGCAGCTCATTGAGGATCTTTACTTGAGCAACCACCTTTTCATACAGTGGCATAACATCGGAAGACTTGACATATGTTGTGCGATCCTGCTTGAGCAGAGTCAATTGATCTCGTAAATGGCGTAGGCTCTCAAGGACGGGTTGTTCTCGTGGATCGATAGGAGGAGGGAGATTGGGTGTGTCCGCCATGGTGACGGCTTTGAATGGTCTGATCCGATGCTATAGGGATGTGATTTCGTGTGCTTGGTATTTGGGGATTGCGTGGTCAAGTATTATTTGCGCAGAAGTCGAGAGTGCGTGGGTTGCGTGGGTTGCGTGGTGGTGTTGTTTTATAGGTAGCGGATATGTGCTGCTGAGAATATACCTTGGTACCTCTCACCTCACCTCACCTTACCATCCATCCCATCGTCACTCACTTCCGAAAGACGCAAGGCGCGGGGAACCTAAGTCAAAAGAGGGGCTTATCGTCGCTGATTGGCACGTGCACCTCTCGCCAACGGGACCAATGAGCAGCCGCCCACAAACAAAGTTCGCGGGCAGCTCAAAAATCCCAGAAATTCCATCTGCGAAAAGTCACAATCAAACCACCAGAACTTGTCGTTTCAGTCTCCGCCCAACTCGCGGTTAAAGTGATTGATTCTCCTGTTCATCCCAAACAAAACACCACAAATTCTTCAAAATGTCCACCGCCGAACTCGCTGTCTCTTACGCAGCTCTTATCCTCGCCGATGATGGTGTCGATATCACTGTACGTCCTTCCAACTTCCCTAGCTCCGCGACTTCGCAAAGTCGCGATCTTGACGGCGCCGCATCTGAAGGCATCGCATTCCAAATGGCACTTTGCTAACGTTCATTCCCTCAGGCCGATAAGCTCCTCACCTTGATCAAGGCTGCCGGTGTCGACGACGTCGAGCCAATCTGGACTTCCCTTTTCGCCAAGGTACGAATAATACAATCGGGTTGAAATAGTGGCATATACTGATATGGAATTACAGGCTCTCGAGGGTAAGGATGTCAAGGACCTCCTCTTGAACGTTGGATCCGGTGGTGGTGCCGCTGCCGCCGCCCCAGCTGCTGGAGGTGCTGGAGGTGAGGCTGCCCCAGAGGCTGCTAAGGAAGAGGAGAAGGTCGAGGGTACGTACACAGTCCAGACAATGAGGAATTGGCGCAATATATCTAACGAAATCCGCAGACAAGGAGGAGTCAGACGAGGATATGGGTTTCGGTCTCTTCGATTAGAGAGTTACATCTTTCCCGCCTGTTCTTGCGAATGCGAAGCCACGATATTCCGGTTGGAGCAATGTTGGGATGGTCAAGCAGCTTCCATAGATGAGCAATCTGAATGCAATCTCAAGAAGCTTCTCCAAAATTTTACTCGTATGAAAAATGACATGTGCAAAGTGCTACGACTGTTTACAACGGGCCAATGCGACGCCGCGCCCAAATCATCCTGTTCCCATCGCGCTCTAGGACTTTTGAATATACCACGAAGCGGGATGTCTAGGACTTGACTGTATCGAAATTGTCGAATCTTCAGAACCTGGCTCTGATGTCAATATTTATTCAGCAGGGTTGTTCAAATAGGTTGATTCAGTGCTCAATGTGTTTTTCACTTATGCGGGCAAAGCGACCAGCACGTTTTCTTCCTCAAGTTTTCCAATTTTGCTTTCAGCCGAATTGTGCTTGCCTTGAGAGCCTTGCTGAATTAGCAGGATTTAGTCATCTGCGCGCATATTCATCTATCAGGAAAGGCTTCTTAGAAGAGTCGAGGAATTATGTCTCTTGGGTCTTCTAAGCCTTTGTAGAAAGCACCTTATAATAGTAGCGTGCGAGTCCTTGGAAGTTTGCATACAAAATTGGTTGCCTAGATGAACACGTTCATTTCTTTAAGTATTCGCCTTAGCATACTGGGGGACGTGATATAAGCTTGTAGCTCGCTTTCACGAATTGGGTTCTTGTTACTCTCAAGTGAGTCACTGGCTTAGCTGTTGTTGTAGTCTTCAAAGGTGAGGTCCATTAAAGATGCTCCGCTGATAGTGTTAAGCTCCTCATCACTATCAGTATGAATTGCACAGCGATATTGATATCCGTTATTCAGGATTTTGCACGGTCTGGACTCTGTGTTTTGCAAGTATCGATTTAATCATCTATACCTAGAAGTGTAAAAACTTCAAATCACCCCCACCACCATCATCTCATCTCCCCACAGCCCAAGTCACCCCCGGAGCAGCATTCCTAAAATCAGAAGAAAAAAATCCCTCAAACAGAAGGAGCAAGTCCAATACCACCTCAAAAGGAAAATTCTCGATCCCGACTATCTAACAATTATAAAGCATAAACACGCCATTCGGCCCCTCCTGCCCCAACTGTCCCGGATCAGCCTGTACCATACCCCAATACTTCGCACCAGGAATGACCAATCCCAGGACCCCCAGAACATTCAACTCCATCCCATGATAGGAAACGCCGTACTCCTGACCGGGGAGCGGCTCCGGGCAGGGCGTGTGTTTGCGCGCTAGACTGCCGTCCCAGGTGAGGGCGTTGAGTTGGGCGAAAGTGCACGTCGAGGAGGGCGTCGGTGTTGTAGACGGTGTTGTAGGTTATGGGGTGGCCTTCTAGGATGTTCTTGCGGAAGGAGAGGAAGGAGAGGAAGGAGATTGTGGGGGGGAGGTTGAGGAGGGTTTGTTAGGTGCGGGAGTTGAGGGGGTCGGCTAGGGAGATGGAGCAGTTTCGGGCGTTGGCTGGGACTGGGGGTTTGTTAGTGAGATGTAATTAGGGGCTTTGGCTTTTGGAATTGGACTGGGAGAATTGCTTACCGTGGAAGATTGCGAGGCCGGGGTGTGCGTTGTTTGATACTGTGGGGAGTTAGCTTTTCCTTGCTTTGGGGATTGGGGTGGATGTGGTTCTTACGGAGGTTACTGTCGTCTGTTACCATGATGGTAGTTGCCCCTGCAGGACCAGATGCAATATTTGGGAAGACTCGATCTGGCTCGGCGCTGGAGATTTGGTGAGCGGCGACGGGCATGAGGGTCTGGCATTGAGCGCTGACCAAGGTGAGGATGGAGAGGATGCTGAGGACGAGTGAGAAACGCATGATGATTGAGTTGAGTGAGGTTGTCGAAGATCGGAGGATGAAGATGGAAGGGAGATTCGAGGAAAGATTGAAGAGGAAAGACTGATGTATCTTTCCTTGTAGGTTGATGGGAAGAAGGATGTTGAAGTGGAGGTGCAAAAGTGCCTTTGTATCTCTCGCTTACCGCCTAAAATTTCCTCAGTAAACAAACGAAACAAAGCCAAATTAGGCAAAGCTGCCTAACCCAGCCAACTTATACTCTATGCCGGCTTTGTCTCTGCAATGGAGCAGCATGAAGCCGTTGAGATCTTACACAACCTCACCAGTCTTTACTTGCCAAACCTCACTTTTGTGAAGAAAAGCCTTTCTCTTTTAAGGAGAGCAGTAAACACCGCTGAATAGAAAAGTAGAAATCATTGCTAATTTTCAGAAACAAGATCTAATATTATGCTATACCTTCTGCACCAAGTTCCAAGGCTGAGAGGACGATGGATTGGATTCCGATGGGATTAACGAAGAAGCGTGCTGGGTCTGCTCCATCAGGTCCGAAGACCTTTTGACTGTCTTCGAGGTGCTGGATTGACATGCCCCAACTGCCTGTTGCTCCTTTTCCTTTGGCCCATGTTCTGTGACAGAACAAGTAGTAGTAGTAAACTGGCTTGTACCTGCTTACCCAGCTCTTGATGTTGTTGTAACTTTCTAGCGAATCAAGCAGTTCATCGTGAAGAATTCAAACACTTTAGGATATTAATCCCTAGAGCTAGAGCAAACAAATTTGATTGTCCTAGAAAGTGAGAACATTGAGCCAGGGAGGCTGGTACAAGTATGAATAGGTCCTGATATCAGGTGTAGAGCGTTAGTTGTGTGACGTTGACTTAAGATCCCAATCCAAAGAATAACGACAAGGATGACATAGATGATCGACCTCTCCCTGTACAACCTCCCGATCATCCCAAGGCCATCAAGTTTCCTCCCGCCTGAATGGTTCTGTAATACCCCGAAATTTGGAACCTTGGAATCTTGACACCTGGAAGGGTGACACTCACACGTGACCCACCTCGTTGGTGTTGACGGGAGAAGGCACCACTGTGACCTTTCACAGTCACAGCATGCAGTCGGTCTGCAGGCTGAATCCCCCTCGTGAACTCGCACTGGTTTCATGGGGCCGGACGTGGTGGTCGAGAGGATTGGACAGCAGCCATTTCTTTTCTTTTACCCCATGGCCGTAGCCAATAGGGCTGTCATCGTGGCTCCTTCCCAAGATAGTCTTCTGCAGGTTGGCGAGAAAAGGAAAATGGAGGTGGTTGGAGGAGTTCTGTTGCGAGCTCGCTATTCGCTGTAAAATGGTTGAACCCCACCGAGTCTTGTTCTTGTCCATAGACACACCTCGACACCTCGCTCTATTGCATGGCTATTGCATGCGACACCAGCATCATACGGTACAGAAAAAGGTGCATATGTACATATGTTCCAGTCTTCTTCCTGCTGTGAAGGTGGAACAAGAAAAGAACAAATCCGCCGCGCCGATTCCATTTACCTATTGACCCATTCAGGTTAATACCAAGAAGAGAATCAGGTTTTCCTTCTCCTTTTTCGTCTTAAACTCACTCCACTTACTTGCCTTTTTCACATCTCAGCCGGCGAGTTCCAGGTTTCTCGTTTCTCGTTTCTCGTTTCTCGTTTCTCACGGCCCTGCGAATCGCGACCTCGGACTGCCCTTTTGCAGTGCTGCTGCCGCCTTGCATTTGCGACAGATCTCATCCCCCAAGCAAGCGGCATCAAGAGAAGCAGAAAATAAAATCAACATCTGTCTTTACCACTCTCCTAGCCGAGCTTCGCTGCATCCTTCTCCTTCGTCCTCAATTTCCCGTCGTACGGAGAATTTCTAGTACTTTCGCCCCGTACATAGACAGGCTGCATCCGCTTCGTTGCAAGCTGAAGGTCGTGCCCCCAACCTCCTACATCCCCTCTGTGCCCGCCGCGCCCGCGCCCGCGACCCTCAGTACGAGTCTTCGGGTCCAGGCATCGCATCACAGCGTTCCGTTCCCTCTCCCTCCACCCTCCTCCTCGCCGCATCATCTCACCAACAACCGCCACGGCCACGGCCTTCCTTCACCTAGAAACACATTTCGACACAGTGCTCCCCTCGAGTATCACGCTCCTTTTTCACCATCCGATTATCCCCACCTTCCCACTTTCTGTTCTTCCCTATCGCAAACCTCCAGGCCCTGATACCTGCGATAACGACCAATGCACCTTGTTGTGATGTCACTCGGAGGCCATGAATGCTGAAACGCCACCTCGAATTCCTTCCTTCGAAGCCGGAATAGATATTCAATAGCAATCTGATTCCTCGGATTGGAAGCTGATTTGCCTTGAATGCTTCTCACGCAGACAAATACCAACTGGCTCAGGATGCCGGCCAGAGAGCGGGGCAGCTCTTTGGATGCTCCCAATGGGGTTCATGGTGTTGGTACCACCTTGCTCAAGAAGCACAAGATACTACCACATCCGCAAGGAAACCGTGGTTCAATTTATCCAACAACGCCGGCGACCAAGTCTCGAGGACTGGTGGTAGATACCGGGTCAGGAACCTCTTCAATACCCAGCTCGGATACATCCAGCCCGCGTACCTTGAAACACGCGTCGAAAAGAATTAATAGCCTTCCACCTACTCCCCCAACCCATTCCCGGCAATCTTCGAGTAATAGTGCGAGCATCAGGCAGGATGTGGCTTCCACGAGGAACGACTCGAATGTTCCATCAGTTCCTAGCACTCCTACGAACCACAGAAGTCCGCCTACGCCAGATGTAACACCTCCGCGACCAATGCCTTTGGCATTTCGACCTCCAATATATGACCGATACCCTTCTTCGCGCGCCGATTCGTTCAAGACAGCTCTAGAAACCCAAGATTCCTCAGACGAAGACGAGGCGTTGACAGTACGACCGGCCATACCCTCGACGAGGACATCTGCGGTTGAAGTCCCGCAGGTTCCAAAGATAATACCGCACAGGAAGAAGGAAATTGGTTTAGGGCTGGGTCTTGAATCTGATAATGAAGGCACGACCACGCCTAGGCCACGAGCTGAATCCCCTCGCCAAGAATTTCATGTCTTTGATGGAGAATGGGGATCTGAATCAATTGAGGTAGAGAGAGAATGGGATGATAATCTCATGAGGAATGTCACAGTTCGAAAGAGGCCGCGCAACCTCGAGATGTTTACAAATGGAGGTATGACCGAAGTTTTCGAGGATGATATTATTTCTCCAACACAAGCGACCAAGGTTGTGCGAAACTTACCTCTGCAAGAGAGAATAGAGAGGCACCGACAGCAAAGAGACTCGACAAGCTCAACAAACAGGTCTGTGAGTGATCAATTTGCAAGGAGAGTACCCTGGCCCCCTATGGATTCACCCACTACACCTGATGTTAGGAGGTTCTCAGCATTATCGAATCGATCAGTGACTTCGACGGTCATTGAAGCTATGGTAGTTGACGGACCACCAGGACGGAGGAAAACTCTTAGGCATACCAAGAAGCAGATAGGACTTAGGGACTTCAGCTCTGATCAGTCGACGATAACTTCCGCGCCAACATCTGTGGCTTCTGTTGAGAAAAACCATCGATTACATCATTCTAATGGAAGAATTCCACAGCAGCGACATCAAAGCCAGACTTCAAATGGAACCACAAGTAGTACATCTACTAACAGAGCACGTCGACAAGTCCTGAAGAATGGTGGAATACCTGTCCTTGTCATTCCAGATAGGCACTCTTCGTCAAAGTCCTCGAAAGCTCCATCTCTGAGATCGACCAGCAGCCGAAAGACCAAGCGTAGTATGTCCCTGAGCTCAGCACCGTTGTCAAACTCTTCGAAATTCAATGATCCGGGATTTTTCGATACACTCCCAGTTCGGAAAAGAAATCTATCGGAATCTGCAGGATCTGGAGATTCTGTGCGTACCATTGACTATCCACCTACCATTCCAGCGAGAAGATCTTCTCTGTCGGCTCCAACAAGTCGCAATACCTCGAGAGCTGGATCTTTAACAACAGAGAGTTTAAAAGCTCACAATATGATTCAGGCTAAAAAGGCAGAAAATCTGGCACCAAAGCATGTGCATCTTCAAAGCCCTCCATCTGTCGAATCCCACAAGGACGTGACGAGCCACAGCTCTCGTTTGAATGTCGATCACAATGGAGACCCCTTCTTTGGTAAAAGGCTTTCTACCCAAGTAACTCCGTTTTCACAAGTCTCCTATGAGACTGCAGGCACGGCAGCCGAAGTCTCTGAAGCTTTGGCTGTTTCCATATTTCCCCACCAAAATAAGTCATTACTTGTTGTTCAACATGCATCTTCAGATTCGTCACCGCCAGCTTCGAGGGCTGCTTCTGGTTCTCAACAGGCACCGCCCACCATGGCGCTGAATAGCGAGCCCACAGCCGGTCCAGTAACTCCTCCACAGCCAATACACCCGATGGATGAGGTTGACTCTCCCCTTCGAAATCCTCGTCCGCCTCCCGCTCCACCAGCGATCAAGTTCATTCCTGCAACGCCTGCTGTAATGTCACCTGGACAGGAAGAGGAGAAGCAATTAGGATTCGACTTTGACCCTCAGCCTACGTTCTCGGATGAAAAGCCAAAGCGAGGCATGTCATTGATACGCCGACTTAGCACTCGTCGAAACTCAGAACCTGTCGTTGCCCAAAGCAGAGGCTTTCTCAAGCGCACTTTGTCTTTGAGCAACCGAAAGAGGAAGGATGAATCGACTCAGACATCTCGAGGTGTTGCGACTTCAAATGTGATGTACCCTACAGTTGACGATGCCCCCGCGGACGGAACCAAGCTTCACCCTTTTTGGAGACCCTCTCATTTTTGGGATGACTTGGAAGACGAAGGGTTTGCTGATGACGAGCTGGGTAATTCTTATCCCATGGTTGATAATCGACCTGGCCCCCCGAAGCGAAGTATTAGTGGAAAGCTAAAGCGGACGTTTGCTATCCTACCAATCCAAGACGAGCCCAGGTATCACTCGCAATCTGAAGACCGCAGAACCATGCGTAAGAGCAGCAGCGGTAATCTCCGCGTTGTGAAGCAGAGGAGTAACTCCAGTCTCCGAAGGGATGGAAGCAATCGGCGACAATATGCGCAGGTGCCTCCCGGATCCTTTGGCCATGGCTTCAAGGAAGGAAACGGCGGTAACAGGGTCCATACAATACCTGGAATTGGTATTCGTGTGGAGTATGTGGGTTGGAGCGCGATGAAGCAGAAGATGTCGGAGAAGCGAAGACAGCAGAGGAATGAGAAATTACGCGCGAGCATAAGTAATCCGAGGGAGGTTCGTAATGGGGTTGACGATGTTTTAAGGAGGAGACATCAGAGATGATTTGAATGAGGCCGTTGATTGAAGGAGCGATATTTCCATTACCGAGAACTTTGACGCCATATAACGCGGATTATTAGGGAATTTAGGGGGGCAGGAACAAGGCAATGGAAGGGAGGGGAGGAATGACGGATTGTACCACTATGACGGAAAGGAACGAGGAACGGGGGGATCCAGGGGATTTCCCAGGCTAGAGTCGACGCGATGGAGCGAATGAATGAAACGAACGAGAGAGAAGGAAAAAAAAGGGGATCAAACGACCAACCAACCCATCTTGTTTGAGACTTATGAGCTCTCTCTATTGTATTTTGACAAGAAATCCTTTTATTTTCCATTTAAGGAGCGAGGGAATTTTACGAATTTTGAAATTTTGAAATGTCTTCGTCTTTTTTTCCTGGAGCTCTTATATATTTCTTTTCTGGTTTTTTTGATGATGGGATGATGGGATGAATTTTTTTTTTGTTTTGTTTTTCATGAGGATGAAGGTATGAGGATATGTTGGTTTTTCTTTCTACGGTTTATATATTTAGGATGTGTGGGTTTGGCTTTGGTTGGGTTGGGTTGGGGTATAGGATATCTTTTCGGAGCGACGGGGTGATGATTAAAGGAAAAATTATCAAATAGATTTATTTTAGAGAATTGAAGAATTGGTTCTTTTTCTGCTTAGGGGTTTTTTAGGTGTGCTGTAAGTTGGGGGGGGATGTGATATAAGGGGGGGGGTTGTGTTTGTGTTTATATTTATAATAAGGTACTATTTATATTAGTAGCTTACTCGCGAGTAAAAGTAAAATTAAACTATAGTAGTTTCTAGAGGGTAAGCTATAGGTAAGGTATAAGTAAGGTATAAGTAAGTTAGAGGTAATATATAGGTAAGGTATAGGTAAGGTATAGGTAAGCTATAAGTAAGGTACGAGTAAACTAGGAGTAAGCTAATAAAAAGGTAAATTCAAGAGAAGAAATAAGTTAAGTCTTAGAAATTAACTTTTAATAGTAGTAAGTCTATTATTAGAGCTTAGTATCTAGAATTTTATAGTATATAGTAGGCTTCGATTATAGTGTCCTCTTTATATACTCTCTTTAGTTTTATATACGCTATATATATTTAGCGCTAGAATGGTTACAGTTAGTGTAATCTTTATTATTATATTATAGCCTAACGCTAGAAGCCGCCGCTTTTAGCTTAGCGTCATTTAATGCTTAGTACTAGGCTCGTGTATTAAATTTATACTACTAAAGAATCAAAGCGAGCCTTCTAGAATATTCCTAAGAAGATAATCGAATATACTTAGAAATTATTTATATTTATTAAAATAAGTATATAAACACTAGCTCCTCTAAGCCCCTCTTTATTAAAGTTATAAATATATATATAAGAGAAAGATTACAAGGTTAAAGAGTCTCTTTAGCTAAATCAGCTCGGCCTCGTCGTACTTGCCTCGATTCTTTAAGAGAAGTACGAGGTTATTTATACTATTAAGAGTATAAGAGTGCTTAAGGCTAAGAACCTTCTTATAAAGCTGTAGCGTCTACTAGTATATAGGCTCGGCCTCGTTCTAGTGTCTATCGCTATTAAGGTATACTCTAACCTTCTAAGCTAAGTCTATTCTTTCTTTTATACTTAATTTAATAAGATTAGATTCTAGAATATAATATATATATAGTAGATAGCGTCTCTAAACTTTTCTGTTCTAGTTATCATCGTTTAGGAATATACTCTCTAATCGTATAACTACTTTATTAGTCTACAGAGTAAGCGAGTCTTCTCTTTAGAGCTAACCCCGCGTCGTAAGATGTACTAGTCGATGAACATCGAAATCTAGGTCGGCCGTTCGCTATATGATAAATGAGTAAGCGACAAGTGTCTCGATAGCGGCTTCTTTCTTATCTAACGGAGCTAGTAGAAGAAGCAACTATAGCATGTCCTTTAGGCTAATACAAGCTACGAAGGACAAGTACTCTACTACTAATAAGTCTCGGCGGCGAATATAATCGAATAAAATATTATATATTATAGCTATAGAGTTTATTTTACTATAATATCTCTATTTATCCTTAAATTCCTCGCTTAGAAGCCTAATAACTTCTTCCTCTTACTTTACTAAAAGAGAAAGATAATACGCGAGTATTACTTTATTCTTATTAATATATAATATAGCTTGAATAATAGCGAGTAGAAGGCGTATAAGTTGTTTAAGTAGTACCTTTACCTCTAGCTCGCTTTTAGTAAGATTATATATAGGTAAATACTTCTATAGTAGCTATATAGCGGCGTCTTTATCTATTGTTAGTACCTTGATTATGTTTTCTTTACGCTAGGTAAGTTTGTAGGCTATCTTCTTATCGCGCGTTATAAAGATAATATACTCTTGCCTACTCTTAGAAAGGTAATTAATCAAATAGCTAGCCCCCTGTCTAGATCTAGGATTATTAATCTATATATTAATATCGTCGGCGTTATTAAACACAAGGAGCTACTAGCCTATACTTTCTTTACTTAGATAGCTTTATATAAGTTTTTTTACATCTGCTTCTTTCTTGTTATACCTAGAGATTATAAGTTTTTTTATAACATCTTAGTACGCCTCTTAAAGACTTTCGATATTAATAGCTAGTAGCTAGATAATTGAACAGTTAATACTTTTTTCTCTTATTTAGTATACTAATTCGATTATTAGATTCGTCTTCTCTATACCTCCGAGCCTAGTAATAGCGATCTTTATTATTCGATCCTCTATAAAGAGTATTCCTTCTAGTCGAACAAGTTTAGACTTACAGCTAGTAAAGCGAGTATTCCTTTTAATAAAAGGCACGATTTAATAGGCTTTACGTACGACTTGCTAGAATTAGATATAGTAAAATATAATTAAAGATACTATACTAGTTTATTACTAAATATTAGGATCTATCTAGATATATCTATTATTAGTAATAAGATTAGTACTAATATTTCTAATATATACTATTAACTATTTAAGACGACTTAGAATCTTATTAACTAGAATAAAATTAGTTCAAGGACATGTTTTATATATAAGTAATTGAATTTAATAGTGCTAGCTTAATCTTTAGATAAAACTTGTCTAACTTCTTAGTTTCTAAGGCGTTCTATTCTCATTCAGAGCAGAGTATCCTCGTTAGGATCTGCTATAGTACCTCTAGTAGGGGAGGAAAGTGATTCCAACGTACCTGTGAGGGTTGGAACCCATGATGGAGGCTCGGGCAACGCCCTCGCTAAGCGAACCCCTGCTACATACATGTCCTGCGCTTTAAGCAAACAAGTAAACAAGTAAACACGCCAGTACATGTTACCTCTCATCTTGGCGCTATGCCACGTCTTTATGTTTGCTATATTCCTACGTTTGCTATATTCCTGCGTTTGCTATATTCCTGCGTTTACTATATTCTTATATTTGTCATCTTCTTGTAATCTCTTCTATATAGGAGGGAAGGACCGTACATGTAATTACTCTTCATGTACTTCTTAATTTAACATTTGAAACCATACCTTTGAGTTGTTCGAGGTCTGGCCTCTCACATAGAGAGATATTCGTGCATCAGGTAGTTTCTTTGGTAGATCGTTCTTGGGCCAGAGTCTGCCACCCAGTGTTGTTAATAGTATTATTGTTGACACTGTTTGCACGTGCGGCAACTTCAGCACAGCCCCCGCTCGCTAAGCGAATTTTGTATTCCTTTTCGCTCAACTCCCACGACTTCATTTCTGTCTTCAAAATTATAATCACATGTGTTTTAGTATATGCCGCACGTACTAACAGTGTGGTTTGGGGGCCAAACAATATACTATTGACACCACTGCTGCCACCCTCGCTCTATGTATTCAACGCATGCTCATCATCGTCCTTGCTTTTGGGATTCAGGCCGTGAACCAAGATGATACTATACGCGACATCGTTAGTATATTCGCTGCTAATATTGATTTGAGGCATACCTACTCGACTTTGGCTGCTTTACTAGCTTCTGCATTCTAGTATTCAGGGTATACCTGTTCGAGAGACTAAAGCGGGGTAATTTCTTGTCAGCCACAGTAATAACCGTGAATTGGAGTATCTTAGGTATATCACCGACCATCTTTAGAGGCCTGTCTAGAAGATACAAACTTTAACAATGTGAGGTTTCAGTATGCTGTATGAAGATGGTTGCTTGTAAAACAATATTGCGCTCTGAGATTGAAAGATGCTTATAGCCTTGTTTATTCGTCGCGCTTATCTAGGCAGCAATATTCATGTATAGGTAGCAGCGTTGTCAGTAGTGTGCACGCACTACCAGTGTGGCCAGTAGTATACCGTTAGATACCGTTTGTACGTGCGTCGACAACACAGCCCTCGCTTGCTAAGCGAATTTGATCTTCATTTTCGCTCAAGTGCTAGCACCTCATTTCTACCCTCTGAAATAAATTTACTCGTGTTTAAGTATATGCTGCACGGACATTTTTAGCTTAAACAGTGTCAACGGTATACTACTGACTATACTATGTACTACTGGTATAGTAATATAGTAGAGTAATAATAATTTATTTATATACTATCTATTCTCTATAATATACTATTAGTATTTTTCTACGGTACAGACTAACTTAATAGTGCGTAAAGCTAATATTAATTGTATTGCCGTATACTATCAGTGTGCTATAAGGCTTAAAATTAAGCTTTTTACCTCGGATTTTCATGTTACGATTTTCTGCCTTAACGCGTGTAACTATATAGTATAACAACCAGGCCTAGCGATAATAGCACTAATACATATAATTATAGCGCTAGCTTAGTAGACTATTTTTAAAAAAGAACTATCTAAATAGCTCTTAAATTGAGCTTAGAATATACTATTCGGTTTAGAGGATAAAAGTAGTCTATATAAGATAGAGGAATTATATAAATTTAATAATACTACGACTAAATACGTTAATTATACACTCAGTTTAATCGATATAATAGCGTAAACTAGTGTATTATAATACTCTAATTATACTCTTTAGATCTATCTATTTAAATTAGATTAATTTTTAAAAAATCTATTTAGCTTATTACTCTAGAAAAGAAGTCTAGAAAAATATATATATTAATTAATTAATTATTATAACGGTTCTAACCGTCACGTACGTTCCTTTAATATATATACCTTCCTTTAATATACGTGCTACCTTTATCTTATCTACTAGCTTTAATACTATTCTATATTTAGATCTAAGCTCTCTTAAGCTCTTCTCCTCTCCTTAGCTTAGAATCTTCGTATTAATAGTTTCTATAAACTACAACCTATACTATAGACTTTTATACGCGTTATTATAATTATAAATTAGTATACTATAATAATAGATTTTATCTAAAAAGAACGTATATAGGCTTAAAAAAAGGCTCTAGGCTAGGGCTTCTTAGTGCTTTAAAAATTACTAAATTCTATTAAGAGACTGATTTTCAATCGCGGTATATATTAAAGTCCTCTATTTTAAATAATTTTACCTTAGATCGTAAATCCTACGCGTTCTACTACGTATCCCTTTTGGCGGTGTTGCGAGTTTTAGCGTCTTGGCGGCTCCCCCACCAAAAGTCAGGTAAACAAACCATGTAAACAAGGGGAATAATTTGTAATTCTACACCGCAAAGATACCACCAAACCAATTAAAAAATGTTGTCGCTGATTCTACAGATCCTGCTACTTTACGTCCTGACTTGCCGCAAGCTATATCCACTGGAAGGCGCTTCAAACCTATGGATTTGCTCGACTTTCCTATGAAAATCAACCTACCCCCTCATATTACCCTAAAGGACGCCTAGCAGATATTTAACTTATTCTAGCCAGAGGATATAATGAAGATTATCATCAAGAATACGAATGATCACGCTAATCAGCCATACTACGTACAGAAACCTCATAAACGAGCACATAACTAGAAACCTATCACATTAGGAGAGGGGTATGCCTACCTTGGGATACACATATATATTAGCATCAACCCTCAAAATAAGTTATCGCATTATTAGAGGGACCAGCCTAATAAGCCGCGTCACCCAGAGATTACAAGTACTATGAGCCTCTTGCGATTCAAGGCAATCCATAGAGCATTCCGTCTAGCGATAGATGAGCCAAACCATGAGTTTGAGTCTGTGTTTGATAGGGTTTGCAACTTAAACTCTGATAAGAATACACATGCTAACTCACCTAGTTGGAGCCTCTTATAACCTATATTTGCAAGGTCTCTCGAGAGCTTTGGATTCCAGGCAGAGATGTTGCAGTGGATGAAGCTATGTCTCGTTTTCAAGGGAGATCTTATGACATTGTTACCATTCCTGGGAAACCTATTCCCAAGGGCTACAAGATATGGGTTCTTGCTCAAAAAGGCTACTTTTTGGACTGGGTGTTCCACCGGAAAGGGAGCATTAAGAATCCTATAGCAAAAGGCGGACCTAGGGGCCCCTGGAACGTTAAGCAACCAAAGGCATTAGGAGATAACAATTCCTCAGCTGTTGTTGCTTACTTGATGGCATCTCTTCTAAACCAAGGTAAAGGCTTCCTTGTCTATTTAGACAATCTCTTCACGAATGTCAAACTCTTGAGGTATGGCCGGGAGCGTGGTTGGGGGGCTACAGGCACGTGTTCAGCAAAATCCGGCATTCTGAAGAGGTTCTGCGATATAAAGAGAGAAGATGCTAAAAAGGATGCAATTCCTTGGGGAACACTATATTCTAAGCCAACAGAGGACGAGCTGATTAATATGTTTGCCTGGAAAGACAATGCTTTAGTGTTGTTTATGTCGACTGCAGATGAGGGCGAGGATAAGGTAGAAGTGCTTAGAAAACGGCCTTCTGAGACCTCTTCTTCTGCTAAGACAGCTAGAGCTCCATTCAAAGGTCAAGCACGAGCTTGGCTAGAAATTCCGTCCTTTGACTACAAATATAACCACAATATGAACGCTGTAGATAGGGGGAATCAACTCAAAAAGCAGAATACTGTCTCTCGTAAGGTCAAGCTCGGCGGCCATCGTTCACTTTTAGACTGGACTATCGATACGACCCTTGTAAACGCCTATAAACTTTCCTTCCACTCTAATGTACCTGACAAGGAGAAGTGGACTGAACCAGAGGACTTTCGCACAGAAGTTGTACAGGAATATTTACGTCGTGGGCGGGAGATACGTACAAAGCGAAAACGATCAAGTAGTAACTTTGTGTCGCCTCTCGTAGTCGCACCTGAGGAGGAGCATATACTGGAAAGGAGAGCGTACCCTCAGGATTGTGTGGTATGTAAATCTAAGGGGGTTTCCCGGGCTGTGAAGAGGAGGGTTTTAGGGGAGCTTTCTACCAATATTCCTCCGAATTAGAAGGGATCTGGATGCAGGAAAAGCACGCGTTTTGGCTGTAAAGTCTGTGATATTCCCCTCTGTAAAGATAGCACCTGCTTTGCCCAGTATCATAGCAATTAATAGAGATGTTGTGGCTCTAGTCTGAATCCCCTCCCATTTTGGTGCTGCCAAGACGCTAAAACTCGCACGCGAACCACCGCCAAAAGGGATAGGTAAAACAAGCCTAGAACTCTCGAGCATTTTAGCGTCGTGATTATAATTACTTTTAGCTTAAGAAATTATATAAAAGTACTTTCTTTTCTATCTAAATATCTACTATCTTTATCTTTTATTACTTTTTACCTCTCTTTTCTACCTCGCTACGCTAAAATAAACACGTAGAACACCTAAAGTTACTTTACTACTACTATACTACTACTAACAACTTAAAAATTTCAACCCTTTATTCTTCTATATATCCTCTTCTACTTTTAATACTACTATATCTATTTTCCGCTATAATAGGCTTAAAGTTAGATAACTTAAGTATGTCGAGTATCTTAAATTCTAGAGTTGTTTCTATACTCTAGAGTAAAGTAGATAGACTTAACTTTTATAGTAAATACTACGTTAGTAGTTGTTTATATAACTAGAGAGGTATAAATAGAGGTAGATAGCTTATTTTAATATAATTAAATATATTAATTTTTATAAGTAAGTAAATCTAGGAATAGCTTTATTTTAAATCTTAGTATACTATTAGTATATAGTAGTATATATTATATAGTAATAATACGCTTTTTAATTTTATTATATACTACTAAATTTTATCTTATAATAAAAAGTAATAAAAATACTATAGTATTTTACTACTAGTATACTACTAACACTACTAATAGGTAGTCTACTAGATCCGCTTAACGCCCGGTTAAATTAACTAGACGTTATATAGAGTGTAAGCGCTAGTGTGCTAAGGCTGTAAATACGCGCCTAGAGCTGCTAAGGACTCTACTTCTCTCGTAATCCACTTGCCCCGCACCCTACTTGCTTAAATCGCTAAGGTTTGGAACTAGGTTACGGACCGGCCGCGGGAGCTAGTATGGGCCAAGTTCAAACATAGGTCATTGCCAGGTCACGTAGTAGACAAAATAAGGCCTAGTTTTTAAGTAAGCTTCATTCTACTATATCGTAATACAACTTCAACCTGTATCTAGAATGCCTTGCTTCAAGTAACCCGTGACACCAAGGCTAGGATGTTTGTTGTAGTTACACCTTCCACACACATATCAACGAGAAAGTAGTATTAGAAGCTATGAAACCTTGTGTTACGAATTACGTGCTATCTCGTGACGAGTAAGTCCAGACGGCGCTCTGACGGGACAGGCACATCATAGCTCTTATAGCGAATAGGGATCAATTAGCCGTCTGCATAGTAAAGTAAGATCTTTTCCGTGGATCGGATGCCAGATGTTGAGAGGCACGTGTTGGAGCAGGTGGATTTGCTTAGTCAGCTGCAGTACCATATAACCAATTCCCCACCAGAATATTCTTAAATTATTAGAAAACATCACAACATGGAATAAAAATATCATCCACAACACATATTCAAGCCTCAGATTCTCATCTGAAGTGATACACGACGGACTGGAGGTCCTTCGTTTCTTATGGATGGGGGGCTGAGGGGAGGAGTCCTAGGAGACACGAAATCAACGGGACATGATGTAAGACCTGCTTCTCCATTCTTCTCGACACAATGTTTTTGAACGATTGTAGCTTTAGCAAGCGCTTGGGATGTCGAATCTGCTCACTTACTAACTTGACCAAGACGAAATATTAACTCTGGCAGATCTGCTTCTGCAACTTCAGGCATATGAAGGATACACAACATTCTACGCACATTCAGTGCCAGCTCGTTGGTGACTTTGTTGGCCATTATGCTCTCTGTAGCACATGTGTTACTTTAATTAGTTGTAGGAGGTTCTGAGGAAAAGCAAACAAAATCAAAATGATTTTCAGTAACGTATTTCCCGGGTGAACCGATCACCCGGGTGAGCCGATCACATAAAAACTCACTAAAAATTACGATTTTTATACTATTACATCTCGACCACCTTTTCGCAAAAATGTTTAAAACTTAATATATAAGCTCTTCGTTATATATTCTAATAGTCTCTTAAGTCTAAGACATGTATAATCTACAGTTGTTAAGATATTACGAGGTCACTGCACGCTGCGCTAAAATCTTTATAGTCGGCCCTACGCAAGCTACGGGGACCATTTCAGATTTTACAGTGACCTCGAATCGAGGTTATAAGTATTAGCCTTATTAAGTATTTTCTAT